>CAUYON010145133.1:0-33652 GCA_963573935.1 Arctocebus calabarensis
GGGCGCCTGTAGTCCCAGCTACTCGGGAGGCTGAGGCAAGAGAGTCGCTTAAGCCCAAGAGCTGGAGGTTGCTGTGAGCAGTGTGACGCCACGGCACTCTACCCAGGGCGATAAAGTGAGACTCTGTCTCTACAAAAAAAAGAAGAAAAAAAAAAGTATAACTAATTGAACTTTCTTGAATGGGGCCTTATTTAGATTACAGCTAAATTAATGCAGCTTCTAGCATGAAAGCCCACCCCTGGCTTACTCCAATAAAGGTTTATATTCCCTCATTCAGAGTCCAGAACAGGTCCAGGCAACCCTCTCCATGTAAGAATTCAGCTCTCTCAGTTGATATTGATCTTGGGACTCCCTGGGGATTGAGGAACTGGAGGATTAATCCTGGAAGTGAAAGCTTAAGTCTGGAATTGATATCTACCATGGGCAGAACTGCTCACATATCTCACCCAACTGCGAAGGGGGACTGAACTGGCTATGATCAACACTAAAGTTCTCCCACAACTCTGAATCCTGTTTGTTTTGAGTAGAAAGGTGAACAGTAAAGTTCAGCTGCTGCTGCTGCTTCTTTTTTACTGGAAGATTATAGTAACTATACAGGTTAATGAATTTTACATGCAGTGTAACCGGCACCCAGCTCAAGACAGACAATTCACAGCTCCCTAGCAGATACTGGTGTCCACTCCTGGGCAACTTCCTCACCCCTATATTCTGACCTCTAACACTATAAATCAGGTTTGTCTGGTTTTTGTATTATATATAATGCAATCCATAACTATATGCTCTATTGTATTTTCTCATTCAATATTGTATGTGTGAAGTTTATCCATGTTGTTGCAAATATTAGCAATTTTCTATTTTTTGTTGCTATTCAATATTCCATTGATTTCTTAAACTGTTCGTATTTAATCTGTCTACTATTTAAAGACATGTGTATTGTTTGGGGATTAAAATGAATAAAGTTGCTGTAGGTCTTCTTCACCATGACTTTGGGAGTCATTTAAGTACTCATTTCTCTTGGGAGTGTATCAGGAGTGGAGTTATTGGTTCCTATGGTAGATGTTTGCTTGCTTTTATTGATGTTTCCAAGAGGTGATTGTACCAAATCAGTGTGTACAAGAGCCGAAGTTGCTCCACATTCTCATCAACACTTGGTTATTGCTATTTTAGCCACTCTGGTGGGTGTTCATACGGCATCTAATGGCATTAATTTGCATTTCCTGGAGAGTAATAATGCTATAAGTACCTTTTCATCTGTACATTGACTATCTGCATATCTCCTTTTGATATCTATTCTAGTCTTTTTCCTGTTTAATTGAACTATGTATCTTTTTCTTTATGTTTTCTGGTCACATGTCCTTTATTGAATAGAATGTAACCAATAGGTTGTCTTCTCACTCTTTATGGTCGTTCTCTTTTGATTAATACAAGTTCATATTAATAAAGTTCAATTTCTTCACATTTTATTCTCCTCTTTAGTGTCTGATGACATTTTTATATTATTATAACCAGGCAAACATAAATAACAAGGCCTCCTTGTCTGCTGTCTTCTGCCCCAGAGGACTCCCAAGAGGACTAGATACTGGGAGTAGCAACAAAATGGAATCTGGTTTCCCTTATTAATAGCTAAGGGGATGTCTATTCTCACCATAGAGGTCTTCTTGGTGGACAGGACATGGCAAGTGAGGGAAGGGAGACAAACTCCCTGCCTGGAGGGAGGCAGGCAGGGAGTGAAAGCAGAGGTATGGGAGTGGATCCTGACCTAAGGCCTACTGGTCCTGCAGGCAGTAATGACCAAGCCTGACCCCCTCAATCAAGCTAGTAACTCTTCTCGAAGGGAGGAGCCAGGGCAGTCCCAGTGGGCCTGGGGCCAAGGTGCCAAAAGACACCTGCTGTCCTCCCTTCTAATAATCCACTGGGTTTTGCAGCCACACCTGTGGCCAACAAAGGGCGTGGCACCCTTCAGGGGTGGGACAGTAGCATCCCAGCATCCTGCCTCTCCATAACCCTTCACCCCTCCCTTACCCTTCTGTACCTGGCTGGAGTCAGGAATGTGGGCAGTCCCTCTGCTTTCTCTGACTCCAGAGTCACAGCAGGACTTGGCAGCAAAGGCTGGAATGCAGCGATTCCATTCCCAGGTCTATCCTCTTAGAGAAATGTTCACCAGAGTTACACTTTAGACTGCCCAGGACAGCATTATTCCTCATAGCCCCAGACAAATGCCCATCAACAGCAGAACAAATAAATGAATTGTTTACCCTTGCAATGGAGTTCTCCTCAGCAGTGAGAACAAACCTAGCGAATCATGTGACTGACTCACATGAAGCCAGACACAAACGACACATACAGTGTGGTCCTGTTGGTCCAGAAGTGGGCAAAACCAACCTAAGGTGCCAGAAGTCAGGAAAGGGGCACCCCTAGTGCCTGTAGCATTTGATTTCTCCTTCTGAGTGCTTCAGGCAGGTGGGCATTCCGTATGCATATTACACTTTGAAAAATTAAAAAAGAAAAAAGTCTGGGTCAAAGGAAGCCATGCCAGTGGGAGGGGGTGGCTCACAAAGGTCTGCTGCTGTGGACTCGTGTCTCTCTCTTTCTTTTTTTTAGAGACAGAGTCTCACTATGTCGTCCTCGGTAGAGTGCTGTAGCATCAGCAACAGCAACCTCCAGCTCTTGGGCTTAGGCGATTCTCTTGCCTCAGCCTCCGGAGTAGCTGGGACTGCAGGTGCCCGCTGCTGTGGACTCTTTCGCTCAGCCCAATATGCGGGTGGGGCAGGTGTACGGAATCCTTCCAAACCCCACACAGGCAATTCCCTCCCCTGGACGCTGGAAGGCCCATGTCCTTAGAAACGGCTTTCTGAGCTCCGGAGAAAACGCTTCGGGGGCAAGGAAAGAGCGCCGGGCGGAGCAGGAGAGAGCCACCCCCCGTTTCCGGACCTCCGTGTTCCCCTTCACAACGCGACAAAGCTCCTTGTCCTCTCCTTCCCGGAGAGCAGGAAGCTTCCGCCATAGACGTCAGAGCAGCGCGCCTCAAAGGGCTGGTAGTGAGCCGGGGCGCTGGGCTCAGGACCAAAGCGCTGCCCCCGGAGCCCGCGAGCCCGAGTGCGGGGACACGGGCTCAGCTCCAGCCCCAGAGACTCGGTCAGTGGGGAGGGGAGGCTCAGAGGTAGGTCATACATTTCTATGGCTCTAAAATTAAAGTGTTAAAAAGTTTAATTTGAAAACTTGTTCCCCGTCCCTGCTGACCCTATTCTGCGCCCCTTTGTGAGCTCTTTGTACGTCTGACAGCTTGACGCAAAGCGGATGAACGGTCTGAGCGCCACTCTGCTCCTCACCCAAAAAGGAACTGTGCTGCCCTGTTCTGTACCTTGCTTTCCTCCCTCTCTCCCTCTCTTCCATCTTTTCTTTTTCCTATTCTCCCCTCTTCCACTTTCTTCTAAGTGCAGTGAGTCCTGAAGACTGTCCCCAGCTGCCTAGAAATGTTCGCCACTTTTTCTGACAGCTGCCTCCTGGTGCTCTTGGGGGGCGCCCATGTCCTTTTAAACTGAGCCCCTGTGTATAGAAGGTGGGTTGCACTTGCACCGTGTTGTACTCAAGCAGGGGTATCTGTAGGGTAAGTCCCCTGTTTTTGTCACCCAGACCTAACCTCTACTGACCCTCCACCCCACAATGGCTACATGCCCAGCCGCAAGTACCTGGAAAGTCGACATGTGGTCCTCACTTCCTGGCTCTCCCTCCCTCTGAGTCACCCGCAGGACACTCTGGATGAGGGAGGACTTTACCTGGCCTGATCTCCCTCCTGGCACAGCCCCTTAGATGGTACCCGGTATGGCTCCCAAGAACCAAACCACAGAAGGGCAGTAACTGCTACAGTCACATTGACCTCCAAGGAGCTGTGAGATTTCTCAAAGGGCTTTGGGGATGCGATGATGCCCTGGGTTCTTCCATTGGCCTTGAGAGAGCCTGGGGTAGCATCTGATGTGGGAGCTGGGCCTGATGCAGAAACCCAGACTAGGTGTGGACCTTGCTCACTGCACTGCCAGCCTGTGGCCTCTCTGGCTGAAGTATGAGGCCCCCATGTGAGGGCCTGTGTGAGAAAGTAATGTCCTGTGTGAGAAACTAGTGTCCTAGGCTGATGGGTGAGCTCCACATCCCAAATGCATGTCTGTAACCCAAACATGAAGCCCATTTTCTACCCTGCATGTGAAATTCAGGCCCTAGGTCCTTGGTGGAAACTGCCTCTGAGACTTTACTAGGTCAACAAGAAATAAGAAGGGAAGGAGTTGGGGGTCATGGGGGTGGTGGTGGTACACCTTTTGGGGTGGAGCACTATTGTGGGAGGGTCTTTATCTGACACAAGCAATCAATGTAACTTTGTTCTTTGTACTCTTAATGAACCCCTAACAATAAAAAAAAGAAAAGGAAACATCATCAGGCCCTGTGGCAGGCTGGGCTGCCATTCCCAAGTAGCCCACAGGGGGGTGCTGCTTCTGTCCCACTGTCCAGTCTTCACCGATGAAATGTGAGTAGCTGGGGCAGCTTGACGTGCTCTCTCCCCTACCACAAGCCTGGCAAGTTCTGTAGGGGCTGCCACTTCAGCCTGGATCCTGGAGTGAGGAGGGCATGAAACAGAGACCTACCTGAGTGGGAAATGAAACTTGCTGCTCTCTGTCAGTAGGATTTGGGGGTCATTCGTTAGGAAGTTGCTGCTCTGCGCAGCAGACACAAAGCAGAGGGCAGGACAGATGAGCTGTACTCCTGCGGAAACTCAGGGACCTGAGGAGTGAGCATGCGCCCCACAGAAGATTGAGCAGGTTGACGAGTTCTGTCTCCAGCTTGCTAAGGCCGAGTCGTCTGTGAGATCCAAAGAGACGGTCAGATATGTGGTTGGATGTGTCAATCCACAGCATAGAAGAGAAGAAGCTCGCCACTGCACTGGGGACACAGAATGCAAGTAGGAGCCATGCACTGTGAGGAAAGCCGGTTGCTCACACTGCCTCTGGGAATCCACAAAGTCTTGGTAGGGGGAAGGGAAGAGGCCAAGAGGAGTCTGGAATAATGCCTGGGACATGGATTCAAGCTTTTTTTTTTTTTAATTAATTAAATAGAGACCCCTGATACTTGGAGGACTTGGGAACATCCAGGTTGGAAGTGTTTATGGTCACATCCCAGCCCACCCCCTGACTTAGAGGAGTGCCTCCAAAATCAGGCCTATCCCTGGAGGTGTGCATGCTGATTTTTTTGGGGGGGTGTGTGTGACATGTGTATTATAAAAAATCTATTATTTTATATTTGCTAATTTTTTTAGTTACTCTCTGTTTATGGGATGTGATATTTGTTTTCCATTTTCAGCAATGATATAGATAAATTTGAAAAAGATATTTAAACAAAGCCAGTAATTTGATTGAAAGAAAAGTTTTAATAATTGCACATACAGCATAAGAACATGCCATAAAATTGAATGACTCAGCAACTTTACCTTAAAGGTAAATATTGGTACCTACATGCAGTAGATGAGAAGCCAGGGAGGAGGAGTCTGCCATGAAGTTTGTAGCCTGACCAAGGACTCATTCTGGTCATTGGTGCTGCTAAGATTCAAAGCCAAGCCTGGGATGACAGTCCACACACTGTGAGGTCTGTGGGGCGGGACTGACCTGGTGAGGCAGCCATAGGACTGGGCTGGAGCCCAGGGTTCCCCCAGTGGCAAGTAGTGCTCAGGCCCCCTGGCCTGTGCTCTGCTCTGGTAGGCATGATGCCCTTCACATCCTCACCCACCAGCTGCTCTCCCAGAGAGACAGCAGCAAGCACTTTGACGTAACTTGAAAATACCTCTGGCCTCACCATGTTAATAATGAACAAAGTGCACATCTATGGAAGTGAGCCGTACGGGGCCTGAAAAATCAGCATTCCATGTGGGAAAATATTTGACGGGAATTTTGACAAGCAGTTTGGGAAAGACTAGGATTGGAACAGCAATTTGTGGGAATGAAACTATGACCAAAATGTTCAGATTGGTTTTTTTGTCAATATGCCCAATGAGAAAATTATTTCAGTAGTAAAACTTGGCCAAGACTTCCTGAAAGCTGAATACTCATGGGCCTTCTCAGGACCTGCGCTGGGCCCTAGAGCCAAAAGGGAAGGACTCAGCAGAGAAAGTCCCAGCTGAGTGGGCGTCTGTCTTCCCCAGGTGGCCTGGAGACCTGGTGAGCAGAAAGGAGACGCTTGGTCACATGAGGAAGGATCTGAAAAAAACTGCCTATGTACTAGAACCCGGACTCAGCCCCAGATCCTGGTGTTCCCTCTGTCATTCACTTGCTGTGACACTGGACATCCACCTCTCCTCTGAGCTTCAGTTTTCTCATTCATGGGGTGGAGTAGAAATGCAAGGCAAGGAGACATTTCTCCCCTGTAGCCTGGACATGGGGCTGGGCACGAACTGGTCTTCATCTTCCCAGCAGCCTAGTTTTTGCTGTGTGAACAGGTCTATGATTGCAAACAACCGAAACTGCATCTGGTTGACTGGAGCATGAAACAGAGGGATCTGGTAGCTTTCAAATCTCTGTTTGGGAGCCAGAGTGAAGGTAATTCCCACTCAGGAACTGGGGGATGCTCTTCTCAACTGTGTCCACCTTGGCACTGCTCTGCTGAAGTTCAGGGTCCTGGGGCCCAGAGTTTAACAGCGTGGCCCGTGTCATAGGCCCTAGCTTAGGACATGCCTTGGTTGATTGTCACACCAAGACTGCATGTACTATGGACTTGTGGTTCCCAGAGCAACAGCAGTGACTCAGTAGTGGGACTGGCTATAAGGAGGGTGAAATAAACAACAACAAAAGTACATATGACTGTGGCCAACCAAGCCTAACCACTGCCTAGTGGAACCCAACTTTTCTTCTGGCCACCCCATCCATTTTGTGTCTCTCAGGACTGTAGAGGACAATCCATCTACTCATGAGTGATCACAGTATCAAAAACATGTAAGCATCTCGCTGGCACCCACCTTTATGTGATCTAATGCATGTAAGCATCCTGCTGGCACCCATCTCTATGTGATCAAAGCATGTAAGCGTCCCGCTGGCACCCATCTCTATGTGATCTAATGCATGTAAGCATCCCGCTGGCACCCATCTCTGTGTGATCAAAGCATGTAAGTGTCCCGCTGGCACCCACCTGTATGTGATCAAAGCATGTAAGTGTCCTGCTGGCACCCACCTGTTTGTCTTCCAAAGTGCTTTGTGATCACAGGTCCTCCCATTTCCATTCTCTTGTTGGCTCTTGGCAACATACCTGAGCTCTGACAAGACAGGAGACCTCCCCATATCCAGGACTCTGCAGAGGTTCAGACAAGGGAAGAGAAAAGAAAGTTTATCACCTGAGGTCATAGGCTTGCAGGTGATGGAGCTAGGACCTCAGTCACTAATTGCAAAAGTTTTCCCATTTATTGTTCTGGGTTTTCTGTGGATCATAATCATACTTCACCTTTTCTAACAATTGTGCGTTCTATTTTGTTTTTATTTTATTTCATTCCTCAAAAATTCCACAATAAAAATGACAGCTGATGTTTATTTCCCGGACTTGCTGAGTGTGCCTCTTGAGGAGCCCTGCCATAAAGCGTGATGTGTAAAGTGCTTAGAGCAGCACCTGGCATGCAGTTAGTGCTGCCTCAGTGGTGTATTACCACCTGTCCATTGTCCTGTGCCCACCTGCCTCACAAGCACAGCCAGCCTCCATCCTACCTCCCATGCCCTAGACATGGGTATAGCTGAAGAGGGCTTTGATTTCGTTTGATCCCATCATCCCTGCCTATGGTAAGGACTCAGTAAACCTCTATTGTCTTAAATGTATGCCTGAGTTTTGCACAGTGGCAATATGGTGGCCAGTTATAATTATTGCTAATTGAAACATTTTTCCAATATCCCTTTGTGATGACTTGCAATATTGTTGGCATTGGCAATTTTTGACAGTCTCTATAGAGACTGAATATATGCATTTGATCACATTTGGTCACCTGGTATACTCCCCGGGAGGCTATGAGAGGTTTTGTAATGAGCTTATTAGCAAAGATTGCATATTGAGAGATTCCCAGCAAAAGTGCAAATAGGAAGATTGCTTCTGCCAAATGACTAAAAATGTTCTTTTGAACTATTAAAAGGTTGCTACCTATGTGCTGAGGTTGGGATAAGATGGTGAGGTAGGATAGCTGGTCTCCCTGAAGTCAGCTGCAAGTGAAGGGTGGGTCAGGACTGAGAGTTGGCTCCTACAGCACAGCTGATGGGTAGCTCTGCGGAGCTGGTCTTGCTCTGGGTGCCCAGCCTCAGTCACAGCAGATGACCTCCAGGGGAGGCAAGTGTCCTTCAGGGAAGCGGGTGTCTCTGACATCACTTCCTCGAGAAATATGCTTAAACAAACCACAGCATTCAACTGTGATAGTGAATGGACATGCTGGAATTCCTGACCTTTGGGAGCGAGACTAAGTGGCAGATTATCTTTCTAGAAAGGGTCCCATGGGATCACAGGACACATGAATGGTACCTCTCATGCCTACTGACTTTGGTAATCTTGTCCCCACTCCCAAGCTGAGAAGAGCCTATATTTTAGAGGTGTGAATGACAAGGGGAGGGAAGAGATAAGTGAGACAAGCCTCTCCCAGGTGCACACTTCCACTCATGTGTGCCATGTCCCAGGTGTTTCCTTCTACAGTTGTTCTGTTCCCTGGTGTGCCCTTTCCCAGGCACAACCTTCCCGGGTGTGCCCTTCGCCAAGTATGCCCTCCCCAAGTACGCCCTTCCCAGGGTGTGCCCTTTCCCAAGTATGCCCTTCCCAAGGTGAGCCTTTTCCCAAGTACGTCCTTCCCCGGATGTGCCCTTCCCCAGGCACGTTTTTCCTCAAATATGTCCTTCCATGGGTGTGCCCTTTCCCAAGTATGCCCTTCCCTGGGTGTGCCCTTTCCCAAATATGCCCTTCCCTGGGTGTGCCCTTTCCCAAGTACACCCTTCCCTGGGTGTGCCCTTTCCCAAGTACGTCCTTCCCGGGGTGTGCCCTTTCCCAAGTATGCCCTTCCCCAGGTGAGCCTTTTCCCAAGTATGTCCTTCCCCAGGTGTGCCCTTCCCCAGGCACATTTTCCCCCAAGTATGTCCTTCCCTGGGTGCACCCTTTCCCAAATATGCCCTTCCCCGGGCACACTTTTTCCCAAGTATGTCCTTCCCTGGGTGTGCCCTTCCCCAAGTATGCCCTTCCCCTGGGTGTGTTCTTTCCCAGGGGGCATTTGGCTTCCTCACCTTCTTTATGATTCTTCTCAGCTATCACTCTGTCATGAAGCGTCCCTCCCCACTGTTGCGTGAACAGAGATGCCAGGGATAGTAGCTTTGCTCCAGGTGCAGGACTCATACCTATAATTATTAGGGGAATGCAAGAAACAGACTATACACTCTCCAGGTGGCGTGTAGCAAATTAACTTCATTTCTGACTACCTTATATACTTTTGCAGTCATGTGCACACTTAATCTATGATTTACAATATTCATTATTTAACTTTAAACTTAAGTGGCAGATATCCTGTCCCAGAAAACAGCATAATACTCTTTTACTTTAGGTCTTAAGAAATCTACATAAAAATAAGAGAGACAACGCTACAGGAGAATTGCTTCCTTATGCACTCACCAAGTTAACCTTAAATGGGCTTATGACTTTGTTTCTCCACAGTGCTAAGATCTTTAGGCTTTTGACAAAATGTAAAACATTTTGTCAACCTCTGGACCAGCCTCCAGGCAAGAAGCTTTTCAGCTTCTATCTTCCTGGGACCAACGGTTGCAAAAACTTCAAAGCATTGGATGACCAGAAAACAATCTTTGTGTTTGCCTCAGGGCTGCCCAAATTTATTGCTTTTTCTGTAAAGGCAAAAGCCAATTTAACCCATTAGTGGTTTACTCAAATAAGACGTACATGAGATATACATGTGGGGATTTCTAACCTCACACCCCGCACTGCTAAAATGTGACCTCCCTCAACTTTGCTTTCTCTTTCCCCTACTTCATTTTTGCCTATGTCACATACCCTATAATTTCCATCTCCATTTTCTTCATCGTTGGTCCCAGACTATGAAAGTTCTGTCTGTGAGGTGTGTTTTCAAACTGTCATCTTCTATATCTCTGTGTCTAGGCCAGGGCCTGGCACTCTTATGTGTGCAGCACACACTTACCAAGAGGATGAATAGATTAGATATGTCTGCCTCCCTTCCCTGACTTTGAACTTTTAGAATGCCCCAAGGCTAACATATAGCAGCCACCTGTTTAAATGTTAGTTGATCTCAGTGACCCATCCCATCTACCATGGCATTGTGAAGACAACAGTAACTTCATGAAACTCAGAAACACCATCACAGGAAGGGTTTCCCCTGACTATCCCTGGTGGGGAGCTCCCTATGCCAGCTGTGAAGCTCTGTGCCTCGTGAAGAAGCGTCTCATTAAAAAGTGGCCTTGCTGGGCTATATGGGATCAGTGGTGAAATTACTCAGGACCACAGCACTAATCCTGAACTTGGCATGCACAACGCTGACTGCTTCAGCATGCTCCACCAGAGCCTGTAACCCTTGGGCCTCCCTCCTTCCCTTTCTCAGCCCCATCCCTGTCTTGGGCCAGCAGGGCCTGCAGGGGGTCCCTGCCTGGCCTGGCCCTTCTGCAGCCTGGGGGCAGGTGGGGGACTGCAGCCAAACCACCCAGGGATAGGTTTCCAGGCCACAGGCTTCTGCTCACAGCAGAGGAATATCTAGGGCATGCATCTATTTGTGTGTTCATTAGCTCACTCTGGAACTATCTTTGAGTCCTTCCCCCTACAGACACTCTGTGGTGCTGAGACACAAAGCAGAGTCAATAGACATCCACTCTGGGCCCTGCAGTGGGGAAGAGGGTCCTGAGCAATCAGCTCACAAAGGCAGGGCACTGGGAACCAGGTGACTTCTGCTATGCATGTCTCTCCTTTGTTTTTTTTTGTTCTCCCATGAGATTCTATCACCTCCAAGGAGAGACAGAATTCAGCAAGGCCATCATCAGTTTCTTGGCTTTTTAACTCAAGACTTTTTTTCCAACTTTCACTTGCCAGGAGAGGCTAGGTTGTGATAAATCTCAGGCATTACACAGCACAGGCTTCTTGCCTACTTCTCCAAACAAGCTGCCAGCCCCTGGCTCTCCAAAACAGTCTCTTCTAAGCAATGGCTCAGGAGTCCCTAAATCTGTGTCTAGGACCCACCACCTCTCTATGAAGAGGACAGAGCTAGAGTTGTGTGCAGACTCTTCAATGCTTCAGCTTTGAGGTGACATTTCTTCTCATAGTCATTGGCCAGAGGAGAAGGAAACACAGGGGGAGGTAGGAAGTTTCAAGTGCAGATGTAGGGAACACAGATATTTAGGGTTAACAAACATCTCTGCCACCACCTCTCATGATATAAATACCCTAAAGCATGCAGGGTTGAGGAAGAAGGGCAGATCACACTGCAGAGATGCCCAAGGGTCAGGTCAGTGAGCCCTCTGACCAAATGTAACCAGCTGGTCTGCTCAGCACCAAGCACCCTGTGGATGGCAGTGTGTGGGTGTGTGTGTCCCTCTGCACCTGAGTAAGATGGGAGTCTGCAGGCCCAAATGAAGTGTGCTGTGCTGCCCTGCTGAGGTTGCAGTGGCAACAACCTGTGCTGAATGGGCCCATGCACTGAGACCAGCACCACTTCCCCTTTGTGGGAAGGCAGGCAGGATAGACACTGTGAGAAAGTGGCCTTCGGGATGGGGCCTGGAGAGTGAGGAAGAGTGAAGTAGAAAAAGAGACAGGGGTTAGCAGGGAGAGGTTCATGAGTGACACTCAAGGAACCAAAAGGGGCATGAATTGAGGTTGTCAAGGTAACCACAGCAGGTGAGTTGTTGCCTGAACAATGGCTTGGGCATGATTGGGATCAGGAATGAACACAGCAGGCTTCCTGCCAAGGCCAGGCTTGGGTGACTGGCAGCTTCTTCTGTCTGTCTGAAGTGGAGGAATCCATACATCTTCCCTGTCTTCCACTGGTCAAGAGTGTCCTCACTTCTGGATCACTCACTGACCTCCTACTGAGGCATCAGGGAAGCCGTTGGACGGGAGGCAGAAGGCTGGAAGAAGAGGTCAGGCAAGGCCACTCCCCCAGCTGCTCTACCTCCACCTTCTTTGGGGAAGAGAGCACAGTGAAGGTTATGTTCCAAACAGCCACATGTCTCAACACTAAGGAAAGCGTCATCTGTTTTGTACCTTGACAAATGTATTTCTAGATGACCTGGAAGGCCAGATTAGTGGAGAATGGAGACATCTAAGATGGTGACACCAACTGAGGCTTTCAGGCCCCTTCCCAGAAGCAGAAATGAGGAAATGAATCTGTCTTTATGTTTATTTTCCTTCATTTCACCTTTAAAAGAAGTTATGGGATGTGCGTGGTTGACGTACATCCTGTCACTCCTCAGTCCTCATCCAGACCTTCCTTGGAGTGTTCCAGACAGACTTGCAGGCTGCAGCTTGGGTGAAGCATTCCCTGTTACACTCTGTATCACTTGAATGCAATTTGGTAGCCATACACATTTATGTTGCTGCATTGATTATTCTTAACTGTTCTCTATCTGTCCTAACATTAATTCATGAAAAATGCTTTAATTCCCCAATATCTTTAGAATCCCCTTAGTTACACATCACAGGGGCAGGTCCTCATCCCTTTGCTACATCTCCTCATTCTCTAGGGGGCTGGTGATGACTGCATTTTAAAGTTTGCTTAATTTTCAATGTACTTATCTGTACTTATTTTTCCAAAAGTCACCATCCAGCCTATCAAGTCATAGATAGCAACATTCTGTCAGTTCCACCTCCTGGTTACCTCCAAGCCCGGTGCATGTGGGCCACTTGTGGTCCAGGCCTGGCCGGGCATCCCAGGCTGATCTTTGCCTGCCTCCTGCACTGGCACCTGTTTCCTGCATCCAAATCTTGCTATTTCTTGGTTTGTCCTGTTGTTTCTCTGGGTCATGCACTCCAGTGGCTTCTGAGAAAGAGTGTTGGGGACAGAGGACACATGTACCATCCTTATTTGTCTTAAAACTGCTCCTCCCTATCAATACATGTTTCATTTTTAATTGGGAATAAAACTTTTTAAATTAAATTCCTCAATTCTGAGTGTAGCACATCTTGCTTTTAGGAACTCTTGTTATTTGCATCCCCATTTCTTTGTGTTTGGTTTTCAGGGTCTCCCTCCTGTCACTGGGAATGTGTCCTGATCTAGTCATTGTGATGCTCAACATGGGTCCTTTCCTCCTGTGCTTCTTGCTCCTTTCAAGTCTTACACGCAACAGGCGGAACTTCTCATTCACTGGTGTCAAGTGCCAGGGGATGGTTCAGAAGGCACAGCACTGGGACTGCTTGAGAACATCTCAGTTCAGTACTCAGTTTGTTCCCTATGTGGGGCTAACAAATGACAAAAGGTACACTGACTGGAAGGATGTCTAGAAAATCTGTCCTTTATTAACCTGGCAATTGCACAACAGCTTTACAGTCAAATAGTTTAGACTTCACTTATTGGGTCAATTGGGTTGATTCTCTAAACCTTTTATTTTTTATATTTTATTTACTATTTCATCATCATCTTGATCTAATCTTTGGAAGGTATCTCTAGCTTTATATTCCAAATCTTCAGTTGAATGCCATATTTCACTTATGTAATTGTATTCCTAGAATCTTTCTTGTTCCAGAATTTTTTTCTTTTCTGAGACTGAGTCTCACTCTGTCATCCTGGGTTGAGTGCTATGGCATAATAGCTCACTGCAACCTCAAATTCCTGGGCTCAAGTAATCCTCTTAGCCTCCCAAGTAGCTGGGATTATAGGTGTGCACCTGGCTAATTTTTCTATCTTTAGTAGAGATAGGGTATCGCTCTTGCCCAGGCTGGTCTCGAACTCATGAAAAGCAATCCATCGGGCAGCACCTGTGGCTCAAAGAAGTAGGGTGCTGGCCCCATATTCCAGAGGTGGCGAGTTCAAACCCAGCTCTGGCCAAAATCTGCAAAAAAAAAAAAAAAAAACAAGCAATCCACCTGCCTTAGCCTCCCAGAGTGTTAGGATTCTAGGCGTGAGCCACTGTTCTTGGCCCAGAATTACTTTTTAATTGGGATTAAAGTGGTTAAGTAAAATATTCAAGCCTAAATTTGAACTGAAAGTTTCAGTATCAACTTTTGATAAATTCTGTCTTATTAAAAGTGTTCTAAGGCTTTGAGCACCAAGCATACTATGTACATCCTAATTTTGTAATTGGGGGCTGGCAGATTTTTGAGAAATAGGTAATTCCTGCCCTAGGGTAGGAGATATAGAAAATGCACCTGCCCATCCTCTCATATCAGAGAGCAAGGAACTTCCAAACCCTACAGGAGGCCACTGTGCCCAAGAGCTTCACTGAAGAGGCTCCACTGGCCAAAGACAGGAAAATTGAACTGTAGGAAACAAAGGAAAATGACAGCAACACACTGAAGTATATAAAGCAGATCAAATTCCTTGAGTTCATAATGGCACTAAAAAATCTTTGGCCACCTTTGCAAGGTGCTAGTGAAAACTTAGAAATAAAAGAATGAATCTAGGCAATGAATATCACTGGGCACTAACATCACAGAGGAAGACCATCAGAGGTATGTGCATCCCAATGAAGCACCACTGTAGTTACCATGTGAGCAGTGCAAGCCCACAGACACGTGCAACCAGATCTGACCACACTTACCATGTGAGCAGCACATACACATGTGCACATGCCCACTGACACATGCAACCTGGATGGATCTGACCACACCTTTAACTCTAGCAACAAAGGCACAGAAAACACAAAAGAGGGAATCAGAGAACAATAACAAAAGGCCTCAACTACACATCCAGCAGAAAACTCTTCAGGGCAGTGTACTTTGTTACTTCAGCAAATAAATTATGGAGAATTGAGAGAGAGTGGCTGGGCATGGTGGCTCACACCTGTAATCCTAGAACTCTGGGAGGCCAAGACAGGTGGATTGCTTAAGCTTCTGAGTTCAAGACCCTGTGTCTCCTAAAAATAGAAAAACTAGCTAGGTCAAGTTGTGGGGGGCACCTGTAGTCTCAGCTATTTGGGAGACTGAGGCAGGAAAATTGCTTGAGCCCAAGAGTTTGAGGTTGCTATGAGTTGACACCACAGTGCTGTACCCAGGGCAACAGAGCTAGACTCTATCTCAATAAAAAAAAAAAGGAAAAAGAGAAGAAAAGAAGTGAGAGAACTTATAGGTTAAAAGAGACAAACAGGTGTATCAGCAAATTATAGTATCCAATATGTGGACATAATTTAGGCCTATGAAGTGTAAGGTGTACTGTATGTGGCAGTTGGGAAATTATAACACATACTGGATGTTTCATGACATTATGGAGTTGTTATTCATCTTTAGAGGTGATGATGATATTATGGTTGTTTCTTAAAAATAATTTTATCTTTTGAATTTTATCTACTGAAATATGTGTATTATAAATGAGATGACATGATGTCTGATTTGCAATTCAAAATAATCTAAGCAAATGGGTCCTGGGGCTTAGGATGAATGTTCTAGTGACATCACAGATGTCCAGTAACTTTGACTTGGCAGTGATGACTAGAAATGGCCCTGTCATGATGACAAAGACACTTGTGTCAAAGACAGATGAGGAGTTTTAATAAAATTGCTCTGTGGGAAACAGTGAGTCAGATTCCCTATCCACTGACTTCTAATGATGTCCGTGATGCTTGAACAATAAGAAGAGGTGTGTAGGGCAGGAATAGAACTCTGATTTGACAAACAAAACATCATTTACCTCAGGGAAGTCCAAAAGAGGCAGGTGTGTTATTAACTTTTTCTCTCTTCATTTTTCTATTGCTTCACATTTTTTAATGAGTACATATTAATTTCATAATTAGTTTCTAGCCTTTTAATAATTTGTATACACAGAGACTATGAGTCAGCTTAATGAGGTTTAACAATTGTATATCCTGTTTAGCCTCCACCCCAAACAAGCTAGAGGACATTTTCATTATTCCAGGAAGCTTGCTGGGGCCACCTTCTAGTCAACCCCCATCTCTGCCCCAGTCTACCCCTCTGCTGCACCAGGTCACCCCCTGCGCTGACACTGATCACCATAGATGGCTTCCATCTGACCTCAAACACACTATAGACAGAATCACACAGCAGAGAATATTTTGAGTCTGGCTTCTTTCACTTAACCTTGTGTGTGCATTCCTTCCTTTTCATTAATAAGTCATACAATACTCTATGAATATATCACGTTTTGTCGGTTCATGCTCCTGTTGGTAGGCATTTGAGCTGTGTGCAGTTCTTGGCTGTCGTGACTAGACTGCTGTGAACACTGAAGGTCTTTGCGGGGATGTGTATCTTCATTTCTCCTGGGTAAAGTACCTGGGATGGTTGAGTCACAGGGCACATAATTAATTTTAATAACTTAATTTGGAAAATAAAGCAAAAAAGGTACAGCTGTTACAAATAGTAGTTGGTGGCACAGGGATCAGCAAACATCAACTACACAGAATAGAGAATGCAAAACTGTTCTTCCAATTGTTAACCTCAAATGGCCTTTGCTGTCATAACTGATCTATGGCCTCACCTTAGAAGTGTTAAGTAAAATGTTCAGGAGGCCATTGATTTGGATTAGGGTCCTGTGCTGGGCCCAACAGAAAAAATCAATGTGGAGTCACTCTTGGTAAATGAAACGCATTAATTTAGGAGTACATGTGTACTCATGTAACAAATGGCTGAGTTCTGGTTAGTTACAGCAGCTGAGCTTTAGTTACTGGCAGGCAGTTAGTGAGAGAAAACACTGAGCTGCAACCAATTAAGTTGCCCGTCGTGCTCGGCTCCTGTTTCCTGTCCATATGCTGCTGACCTTGTAGCAGGCGGAGGCTCTTTGAACCTGACCTCACTCTGAGGACTGTCTGTTGTGTTTTTTCTTTTTCTCACATAAGCTCTGATAAATTTAAACTTGCTTGAGGTGTTTTTTCCTTTTAAGCAGTTTGGAGACCATGAAGAGACCCAAGGCAGAGCCCCAGTGGCCCTCGGGAGCACTGCGTGACCCAGTGAATGCACCTGTAAGAGCCTGCTGATCCCTCGGGCAGTGGAGGATGGAGGATGAGCTCTCTTTCAGATTCTCACTCATGTGAGAGCTCTCTGAGTTTTTTGAAGCAATTTGATCCAGGCTGGGTCCTGTAGAGGTTTCAGATATCTGACTGACAGAGTCTGAACTAGGATTGGTAGGTAGGGTACTAGGAGACTGGGAATGATGGATTTACTTGGGTCTAAGAAGTTTAGAATACCTCTGTGTGTAAGAAGTATGGCCCCAGAACCTGTGCTTTGCTAGAGAAAAGATAGAGTTATGATGGCCACCGTAGAAAAGTCTTAATTTGGATAAAATTGTTTATTTTCAGGGCCATATTAGAAAAAGAAAAAGAAAAAAATCTCACGAGAACAATGGATGCATTTTTAATTGATATGCAGAGAACTCTTAAAGATTAAAAAAAAAAAAGATGTCTCCTTAAAAGATTCTTTATAGGGGACGAATGAAAAGCTTTAGCAGTAAACTGAGAACGTGATGAGAAAGGATTATTGCCTGAAGGAGTCCGCCCCACTGCTGCTCCTCTCTCCCTCCCTTACCTTGGTGCCCTGAGTCCACTAACCTTTTTTGCTCAATTACCTTTTCATCTTGAAGATATTGAAAAAGATGTTTGACAAATGCCTTACAAAGCAAGATCCTATGATCAGCCAGACCTGCCCACCATAACCACTTTTGCTCCAGGTGTCTAAGGCAGACCTTAAAGTCACTGTCAGAGACTTTCCTCAAAAACTGACATAGAAATTTAGAATTTTCATAGGAGCTTATGATCCAGGACTCCCCGACATTTACCAGTTTATTCCATGTTGCTGAGAACTGGTGATATGAGCAAGTGGATGTGAGCACAGAACAGAGAGAACCAAGGATATTCACCCTCCAAAGCTTCCATGCAAGAAGGGCCAAAAGGAGCTGGAAGAGGTGCTGAAAACCTTTTAACCTCAAATCCAAAGGCTTTCCACAAGAAGTTGGTTGATCATCATATAGTCTTATATGCAAAGAAAAAAAAAAGATGAATCAGAGTTCTCTGTATATGTCCTTAGTTCTTCTCATGTTCCAGAGCTGTTTAGAAACACAATTTGTGAAACATTGTGGGTTCAAAACCCAGCAAGAAGTGCAGCCTGTGTCCCAAACTCAGCAGTTGAATTAAGAAATATAAACTGGAATGGAAATTAGATGTAGTTGACTCAGTGGCTTTAGCTGAGCATTTTGAGAGAACTCCAAAATAAGGCAAACTCCCAAGGGTAATAGGCTTACAATTGCAACTATCACAAGGACTGAGATGAAAGGGACCACCTCTTCCATATTTTAAACCATGGCCAAAAGGACCTAACATAGGAAACTCTTCACCCAGGTGTCTTCCTGCTTTACAAAGGACCAAGATACTGGGAGAGAGACAGCCAGCCTGATGCTATTGTCTTCTTGGCCGGACCGTCTGCCCACTAGAGGGAGCCGAGGAGATAACATGTAGCATTGACCCAGGGTTCTCCAGTCCACTGTCCCTGTAATGCCTTTAAAATAAATGAACGACTTTCCAAAACGGATGTATTCGTTTGCATTCCCACCAGCAATGCAGAAGTGTTCCCTTTTCTCCACATCCACGCCAGCATCTCTGGTTTTGGGATTTCATCATGTGGGCTAATCTTACTGGAGTTAGATGATATCTCATGGTAGTTTTGATTTGCATTTCTCTGATGATTAAGGATAATGAGCATTTCTTCATGTGTCTGAAGGCCGTGCTCCTCTCTTCTGTAGAGAAGTTTCTTTTCAGATCTTTTGCCCATCCTGAGATGGGATCGCTTGTTCTTTTCTTGCAAATACATTGGAGTTCTCTGTGTATTCTGGTTATTAAGTCTTTGTCGGAGGCATAACTTGCAAATATTTTTTCCCATTCTGAGGGCTGTCTGCTAGCGATACTTACTGTGTTCTTGGCGGTGCAGAAGCTTTTTAGTTTCATCAGATCCCAGTAGTGTATGTAGAATACACAAAGATCTAAAAATAGACTTGCCATTTGACCCTATAATTCCTTTACTTCGTATATACCCAGATGACCAAAAATCACAGTACAAAAAAGGTATCTGTACCAGATTGTTTATTGCAACCCAATTCATAACTGCTAAGTCATGGAAGAAGCCCAAGAGCCCATCAATCCACGAATGGATTAATAACTTTTGTACTTGTATACCATGGAATATTATGCAGCCTTAAAGAAAGATGGTGACTTTTCCTCTTTGATATTTACATGGATGGAGCTGGAACATGTTTTCCTTAGCAAAGTATCTCTAGAATGGAAGAAAAAGTATCCAATGTATACACCCCTAATATGAGGCAAATTTTTATCTTTCAAGTGAAGGCTACAACCCATTTATTGCACAAGAAGACAGGGAAAGGGGAAAGGGAGGGAAGGGGAGGGAGAGGGTGGGGGGAGATAGGACAAAGGGTGAGATCACACTTGTGGTGTATATTTGAAGGGTCAGGAGAAAACTTCTAAATACATATCAAAAATGTTTTCACATAGTAAATGAGAAAAATCTCATGAATGTTATGTCAATCAGGTTGATGAAAATATCTCAGATTGGCTCGGCGCCTATGGCTCAATGGGCTAAGGTGCCAACCACGTACACCTGAGCTGGCGGGTTCGAATCCAGCCCGGGCCCTCCAAACAACAATGATGGCTGCAACCAAAAAATGGCTGGGCGTTGTGGTGGGCGCCTGCAGTCCCAGCTACTTGGGAGGCAGAGGCAGGAGACTCGCTTGATCCCAGGAATTGGAGGTTGCTGTGAGCTGTGATGCCACGGCACTATATCTAGGGTGACAGCTTGAGGCTCTGTCTCAAAAAAAAAAAAAGAAAATATCTCAGATTGTATGTGAAGCCTGCACACTGTACCCCATGATTGAATTAATGTACACAGCTATGATTCAATAAAAAAAAATAAAGAAAAAAATAAATGAACGATGAGAAACACAGGTTAAGATAAATAGGAGTCCTGGACAATTCTAATAGTTGCTGGGGGCTGCTTTTTCTACCATACACCACACTTTAATAGCCAACAAATCCCTGAGAGTAAAAAGGTCATTTCTGTGTTGGGGGTTTCAAATCAGATACAAGAGGTATCTGTATTTGAACCTATCAAATTGATGCTGGGGCCACTTCCAGAAAAACAAGCCTTTTTACTATGTGATATTCTTCCTAAACTTGCTAGGGTGAGACTTATTTTCTAAGCCAAAGGGGCGTGTACAGTTTTCTTCAGAGGGGAAAATAATCTTAAAGTTTCCTCACTAACCTGAACCAGCCAAAAATTGATAAGATCAGAACCCAGGCCTGTAGTATCTCTGATCTCTCTAAAATAGCTCAGTGTTTAAGTACAGGCTTCTTCCTCTATTGATACAGGAGTGGGTAAAAGTGCGGCATTTATCAAAGTCCAAATAGATCCTTCCAAACCTTTGCCTAAATTATCCTGATATCCACTGAAGCCTAAAGCAATTCAAGGACCGTCACCAACTGACCAAACAAGGAATTATAGTTCTGGGTAGCAGTCTTTATAATACTCTAGTCCTACCAGTTGAAAGAATCAAAGGACAGGCTAGATAAGAATGGAAAATTGTTCAAGATCTATAAACAACTAATAAAATCATAATTCCAAGTTTTCTGGCAGTTCTAAACCCTAATGCTTTATTGTCCAACATGCCCATTGATTCAGAGTGGTTCATGGTAATAGACCTTTAGCATTCCAGTTGAGAGAAAGAGGTAATACTTGTTTGATTTTAGTGGGAAAACTTAATAGTACCTCTGAACTATAATGCACAGCTTTCCTGAAGAACTTTGTGTTTTCTCAGGATCACATCCAGGGTTGACGACCTTGAAATATCCTTAAAGTTCTGCCCTCACCCAGTGGGTATCTTTTCTGTTATGCTTACCCACCAAAGAGTGCTCTGGAATTGACTCGATTTTCCTCTCACAGCAACTTGCCCCTAAATGCCACAAAATTTTGATGGAGAAACTTCAGTTTTCATGGGGAAAGTTTTACTAGGTGGAGCATGACCTAACTGTGAAAGGGAATTCCCTCTCACCTGAGTGAACAAAAACTATTCAAAGTTTCTGCCGGCCTCCAACTTAAACACATATAAGAGGTGTTCTCAGACTTGCAGGATATACTCCCAGGTCCCGGATTTTACCTTGGTAGTCTCCTCATAAGAGACAGCATCAGAGCCCTTGCCATGGGAAGATAGTCACGAATGGGTTCTTACAGGGATCCAGCTAAAACTGTGCTAATAATAAGCCCAGCTTTAGGATTTCTAAATTACACTAAACCTCTCACTGTGTTGATTCATGAGCATAACATACTCAAGAACTTGGGGGAAACCACAGGCCCACTGCACATTTAGGCACATCCTGTTTAAAAGCAGTAGCAGCAATCAAGTTGGTGGAGGTTTTATCTCAGTTGGTCTCAGGGAATGAACTTTCTGTGCAAATCTCACATATTGTGGGAAGTTTATTAAATTCCAGTCAAACTCAGCATTTGCCAGAGTTTACAAAGACAAATCAAGTTACGTTGTGATTAGAATATTTCTTCTTTTTGTGTCACTCCTATACCTTGGAATAATTCTCATTTCAGCTGAGATAAAGTGAAACAACATATTTTATCCCAAACATCACTGCTGAAATTAGTGATTTACAACAACATATTTCTAATACTTTTTTTTTTGGCAGTTTTTGGCCTGGGCTGGGTTTGAACCCACCACCTGTGTTATATGGATAGTACCCCACTCCTTTGAGCTACAGGAGCAGCCCCTTTTTTTTTTTTTTTTTTTTAGAGACAGAGTTTCACTTTATCACCCTCAGTAGAGTGCTGTGGCATCACATAGTTCACAGCAACCTCCAACTACTGGGTTTAGGTAATTCTCTTGCCTCAGCCTCCCGAGTAGCTGGGACTAGAGGCACCCGCCACAGTGCCTGGCTATTTTTTTGTTGCAGTTTGGCCGGGGCCAGGTTTGAACCAGCCACTCTCGTTATATGGGGCCGGCGCCCTACCCACTGAGCCACATGCGCCACCCTATTTCTGATACTTCTACTAAACAATTACGATCTATTACAGATGAAATTTTACAAAGTATTTCTGATAGTATTGTTAATATTTCACCTTTTTCTTTTACCAAAATCTTCTCAAGTACTACTAGTATAATCCTTTTGCTTATCATTTGTGCCCTTTTATTTTTTTGTATAGCACAAAGAAGAGCCTCCCGGAGAGAACAGTAATTGAAACAAGCAAATGCAGTTTTCTCCCTAACCCTAAACAGAAAGGGGGAAAGGTAGAGGATTAAAAATTATACTTATTTCAACAGCCACCAATCTCATAACTCATCTGAGGAATTGCTGAGAATAAGACATTCTCCTGGCAAGCCTGGAAATCTCTTATCACATGGAGGCAAGTCACAAGTAACTCAGTAATCCTGGAGGAGCAAAGATCAATCCTGCAGTAGTAAGGCTGACGTTAAACAGCAAGCATTTTATGGCAGTTCCTTGAAGAATTAGTGAAGGAAATTGCATGTAGTCTTTTTGGAAATCATTTTCTTGAGTATATAACCTTTTACCATCTTTTGTTTACCCATATGAGATCATTGTTTTGAGCACATAGCCCCTAAAGCACATGGTCCCTGAGCAGGCAGCCCCTGCATGTCTTTACTTAGTAATCTTTCTGTCCATTATGTATCTTCTCAATAAAAGGACTCTGCGAGAAGTGCTCAGTGCTATCCTGCACCTATGGTCAGCCTCACCTCTTGTAGTGTGCATGTCAATCCATGTCTCACGTGATCATTTATACGGTCACGACATTCCAGCAAGTGGACTAACATTTTATGAAATTATTCTTTTGTTTCCTTCTGATCTCTATCTAAATACCACCCCTACCTGATGATGGTGAAGATTGTGAGTGTGGTATCAGAATTACTGGTCCCTTGTGCTGATTTATGAGATAATCCATTAACTAATCCATTAGTTAATACTTTTTGTTGATGGGTCTTAGGCCAAAAATTTAGAAGAAAAATACCAAGCAAGGTGTGCTGTTACATCCAAGATGAGTTAATAGAAAAGAGAATTTTCCCCCAATTTATATCAGTCTAATCTGCAAAATTTTTTAAATTCTTAAACTCGTCATGTAGCTAAAGATAATTGGTAAATATTTATACACATAGAAGATATGCTTTTTGGAGTAGTTTATGATTTTGGCATAATGTGGAAACAGAGATTATCTCCCTTCTCATGGGACCCCCACCAAAAAAGAACTCCCAGTAGATAAACTCCTTTCTGCCATCCTGTTGCTCTCCCAAATTGCCATTATTTAGATTGAAACCTCTACCTGTAATACTGCACCTGAGTATCAGGGGACGGCCCTGGCACATTCTTATGGGATCTCTGAAATAGCTAAGATGTGAACTCCATAGGACTGGTCCAAGCCAACTCCTCTAGGATGATTTATTTAATAGACATTAAAGTGCACCTAATTTGGAAAAACAAAGTCAGTATCTGAAAGGATATAAATTCAATGTTATGTGTGGTCTCACAGAAGGCCTGGATGGCTGTCTGGTCCTCCCTAGGCCTTGAATCTCCCATTGTTAATAGTGCAGTACTTCACAACTCACCATGAAATAGACCATCAAGGTGATCCTAATTATAGAATGTATTGGTGGAGTGACTATTCTAAAATTCCTCAAATAGTTTGTAACCAGTATTTGGTTTGTCAACCTTTAATCCTGGGAAGACAGGAAAAATTCCAAG
Organism: Arctocebus calabarensis; assembly: GCA_963573935.1. NCBI lineage: Eukaryota > Metazoa > Chordata > Mammalia > Primates > Lorisidae > Arctocebus > Arctocebus calabarensis. Next base: position 23,910 of record CAUYON010145133.1, read on the forward strand.
TGGTGTATTTCCACCACCTGATGGATCATTTGAGCCTTTGCAGTTTGACTTTATTCAGTTGCCAGCATTAATAGAGTATCATCATGTTCTTGTAACAGTTATCATGTTTTCTGATCAGAAAGATGTTTTCCCATAGAGACAAGCTGGTGCTATGACAGTTGCTAAGAAGTTATTAGAAAATGTGTTTCCTTTCTGGGGCAACCCTGGAGAGATCTCCAGCAACAGAAGAACCCATTTTACTGGGCAAGTTAAAAAGCAGACAAATACAACAGCATTGCCGTTGTCCCTATCACCCTTGGTCTCTTAGAAAGCTTGAAAGAACAAAGAACATCTAAAAACTGAAATTGACAAAATTAACTGGTTCAGTTTGACTGCCTTTGAGACAGAGTATGGTCAGGCACTGCTACCCTAGTCAGGAAGTCTACAAAGTTTAGAACTGTCCTGATCAATACAGGATAGAGGCAGGACAAGGAACCCGTTAGAGCCAAGATGGTGGAGGAGTTGACTGGTTCTTGACCTTATAGCTTCATTATACCCAAATTACCATAAAATTACCATAAGAATTTCTATGGAAACCTCTCACTCCTACCAAGCACTTGATACCATGACACTTCCTGTTAGACTGTATTTAGTCAAAAGGAGGGGATGACCCTAATTCCAGGAATACAATACCCCTTTCCAAGAAATAACATGAATATTTCCCACCCTTGTTTAGTACATAATTAAGCCATTGATTAAATAGAGGAGGTAAAGGAAGAATGAAGCCAGTTCTCTTCTGCAGGGAGGACATTTTCTATACTTCTTGAATAAAATTCACTTTCACTCCATACTGTTGGTCAGCTCTTGGATTCTTTGTTGTGTGAAGTCAAGGGCCACTTGGACTTCAAGTGATCCCTAGCATTGAGAATTGTTTTCCTGTGTCACCTTGGCCAAGGGTACCATGATGGTCATCAATGGCAATTGGACCCACTCAAAGCAGGAAACTTAAGTTGACCTCCTATGAAAAATTATGAAGCCATATTCTTTTAATAACAGAACCTCATATATTTCCTACTCTCCTAAATTCTTTTTTTTTTTTTTTTTGTGGAGACAGAGTCTCACTTTATCACCCTTGGTAGAGTGCTGTGGCGTCACACAGCTCACAGCAACCTCCTGCTCCTGGGCTTAGGCGATTCTCTTGCCTCAACCTCCTGAGTAGCTGGGACTACAGGACTCTCCTAAATTCTGATATGACTAAATACTATAACGCTTTAATGCATTACATGCCAAGATATATTTTAACCAGATAAAAGAAGCTTTCTGCTAGGCACAGTGGCTTACACCCGTAATCCTTGCACTTTGGGAGGCTGAGGCAGGAGGAATTGCTTGAGGCCAAGAGTTTGAGACCAGCCCAACCAACAGAGTGAGACCCCATTTCTATAAAAAAAATAGGAAAAAATAGTGGGGTATGGTGGTAGGTGCCTGTAGTCTTAGCCACTTGGGAGTCTGAGGCAGGAGGATCACTTGAGCCCAGGAGTTTGAGGTTACAGTGAGCTATGATGATGTTACTGCACTGTAGCTTGGGCAACAGGGAAAGAAAGACTCTATCTTTGAAAAAAAAAGAAAAAGCACTGACTTAGAAAATAAAATCCTTCACAGTTTAGCTGGAGACTGGGTCTTCTGGAAATGACATCAGAGCAAGACTGCCCTTGACCTTGAGCCAGTTGGTTGGAAAGTACCATGCCAAGTTCTTCCCACTATCCATACTGCAGTAAAGCTTACTGCCTTAAAACTTGGGTCCACAAATCACAAAGCAAAAGGCCTGTCTAGATTTCTGGAAATATATGCCTGTTGGTATGGTAGAGCTCACCTGGGAAAAATTTTCCCAAAAGCAGATGGCATCTTAGACATAGACAGTTTTCCCAAGATGTTGGAACAATACTCTTCATCATCATGAGACTCACACACCTTTTAATTTGTCATTGTTTTATGCCTCCTGTTTTTGTTTGGCAGGGTAATTCTGCTGTTAGAACTGTACAATCACACAAAATGTTGGCTCGGTTGTGCCAAAGTTAGGTCTTTCCATCATGTCAGGGGCCATTCTTTAGCCCTCTTGGCAGTTACATTTAGCACAGACCTGTTTATTTAGATTGTACTAGCAGACCTGTCAAAATCAGACCTTTCAACCCACACATTCTTTCTCTTACTTTGACTTGGCCCAGGCATGGGATGGTAGACTGCTCATAAGCAGAGCAGGCAGGACTCTGTGGTTTGATACTCACTGTGACACGTGGACAAATACATCAGGCATTGTGGAAACTCAGTTATAAAAATATTTGATTAAAATGGGTGGACTCCTCATCTGCCCTATTCTTTGATCTATTTGATTTTAGTTTGGCTCGTGGGGACTCTGGGTAAGGGTCATATTCCAGACTCTTGGTATTTTCTTCCTAATAGTCATAACAGCAATCTCTCTGATGCACTGTACTTTCTCAACATTTCCAAATGTTTTCAGCCATCTGTCACACATCAAGTGGTCTTGTTTTGGTTGAAATGGCAATTTAAATGTGTAAACATGAAGACACTGTAACCTGGAATAGGATGTTGAAACTGGAAATCTGAAATGATGGTAACTGACAGTAGTGCTGATATTCTAAATAGCAGTACTGATGACAGTACTGTGATGTCACCTTCTCACTCAGATGAGAGCCTGATCAAAAGGGGAGAATTGTTAAGTAAAATGTGTAAGAGGCCATTGATTTGGACTAGGCTCATACAGTGAGCCTAAAGACCAAAGCAATATGGAGTCATTTGTGCTAAATGCAGTGAATTAACTTAGGAATGCAGTGGTTCTTTGGTATCCCTGGGGACCTGGCTCCAAGACTATATGCAGTTATTAAATGTTCAAGTCCTACAGCTGGTCCCATGGAACCCATGAATATGAAAATCTGTCCTTCTGCATAAGCTGGCTTCACATCCTGCAAATGCTATATTTTGATTTGTGTTTGATTGTGGAAACAGAATCTGCTAATATGGAGGACCAACTGTATTACACTTGATCTTAGCCAAAAGGCCAAGAAGTGATGGACCAACTGTATTTATTGAAAAAATTTTGGGAGGCACCTGTGGCTCCGTGAGTAGGGCACCGGCTCCATATACCGAGGGTGGCAGGTTCAAACCCGGCAACAAAAAAATAGCTGGGCATTGTGGTGGGTGCCTGTAGTCTCAGCTACTCAGGAGGCTGAGGCAAGAGAATCACCCAAACCCAAGAGCTGAGGTTGCTGTGAGCTGTGATGCCACAGCACTCTACCAAGGGCGACGTACTGAGACTCTGTCTCTAAAAAAAAAAAGAAAAAAAAATTTCACATGTAATTTGACCCCTGCAAATCACATCAGTATTGTTCCAGGGTCAACTGTATACTCAATAGGTCACTGAGTTTCAGTTGATTATAGCAGTTGAGCGCTAGTTACTAGCAAGGAGCCAGCTGATTTAAGTGAGTCAAAATTCTGAGTTGTCATCAGTTAAGTTGTTCTTTTTGCCTCACTTCCATTTCCTGTTCTTAAATTCTGTCTGAGCACATAGCAGGCAGGAGCTCTTTAAACTTCTTCTGGTTCTCTGGTTCTGAGGATTGCCTAATGCACAAACTGTTTTTCTTTCTCAAATAAACTCTGATACATTTAAACTTGCTTAAGGTTTCCCTTTTTTTTTGAGACAGAGTTTTACTGTGTCACCCTTGGTAGAGTGCCTCAGCCTCCCAAGTAGCTGGGACTACAGGTCCCTGCCAGAATGCCCGGCTATTTTGTTGTAGTTATGATTATTTAGCAGGCCCAGGCTGTGTTCAAATCCACAAACCCCTGTGTATGTGGCTGGTGCCCTAAGCACTGAGCTACAGGCTCCAAGCCAAGGTTTGTCCTTTTGAACACAACTGTCATCACTTGGGACTGCTTTGCTTTCCAAGCCACTAATTCAGACATGATCCTCCCTCTCTCCATCCTCTGTCCTCTACTTTTGTCTCTGGTTCAGCTGCTATGGCTTGACTAGTCACTGACCTAAAAGGGAGCTCTGGTCCACAGAGCTCTACAATCTCCCTCCGCTGGTTAGCGCTGTCCTTGTCCAGCTCAGATTCTGCCGTCCACAGACTGCAGAATGCCGACCACTGCCATTTGATCCTCACTGAAACCCTGTAGGCAAATTGCCCATCTTGGATAAACCCCGTCATGCCTGCTCGCTGAGGAGCCTCATGCTACTGAGACGGCCTCAAAACAGTCCTCATGTCAACTCAGGACCACCCATCTCAAGTGAACCTTCACCACTGCCCAGCATCCTCCACCATTCTCCTGTTTCCAAGCTCCACCTTGGCCATGCAAACGTCCCTACTTTCCTCCTTCCCACCTCAGCAGATGATCTTACCTCATTCTTTAGAAACAGAAGGAAAGCCTTCTCTTCTTTTTAGGAAGGAAAGGTCAGGTCTCCAATTTTGTACCAACATGAAACACAGGTAAAGGAAACCCACCATTCATGTAGCTGTCCAGTCTTCTATCCACACATCCATCCAACTTTCCATTCTTCTGTTTATCATCCATTCATCCATCTACACTTCCTTCCATCCTTCTGTTCTTCCACGTAGCCTTCCTCTCATCCATCTACAATCTATCCTTCTATTATTCCCTCTAATCTTCCACTCATCCACCTACACATCGATCCATTGCCTTCCTGTCCTTCTGGTTCAGTGCCCTTGAAGGCTACTCTCTGAATCTGCTTTTGGCTGTCTTTCTTCCTGCCTTTTCAGGAACCACAGATACTACTAATTCTTCCCTGTTCTTTCTTATACATTCAACTTTTCTTTCTCATCTGAATCCTTCCTGATGCCCTTCAGTCTTTGGTCTCCTTTATTACAGATTTTTTCCTTCTCGCCATGCCCTTGTCCCTTTACCTTCCCCTTCCCTGCCAGACATTTCAAACGGGTTGTCCCTGTGTCTTCACCACACATTGGCTTCTCACCCACCCCCATGCTAGTTCTGTCCCATCACTCTGGACACAGCTCTTACTGCCATCTCCAAGGACGTTGTTGCTGCCAGACCTTCCACACACACTGCCTCCTCCTCTGGACCTCTCCACAGTGCTATTAGCCTCCTGTGCCAGTCATGCATCCAGTTCTTAAGCCTCTGGTCCTGCCCTACCATTTCTCATCTGTCTCTTCAGTGCTTCAACACTTCTGTAGCAACTACTTCCTGTGGGATTCCCTCCCTCAAGCAGCTTGAGGTGGGCACTCTCCTAATGGAATGGGGCCAGCTTGTCTGCTGGTCTCTGGTCCACTCCCTGCCCTCCCATGGCCTGCTGCTCAGGGGTCTGACAGGGACTGCACCCACTGGCTTCTCTGTCTCCCTTGGGGAGTGCTGGGAGGAGAAAAGAGAGCAGACAGGGTCCTCACCTGGCTTCCCCTTGTGGTCACTGTCCCACAACTGCAGGGGCTCTTCTCTCAAGCAAATATCTTGCTTCTGGGTTCTGCAACATGCCCCATGGCCCAAACCATCAGGTGTCAGTGGGTTCACAGCTCTGCTGTGGTTGGCTCTGGGGTGCCATTCCATCCTCTACTCCCTGAAGCAGTGCCCATTCCACTGTATCCTGCTCACCAAGCTCTGTGCCTCGCCTTTGCTCCTGGGTGAGTTCCTCAAACCCAGGCACTTGCTCTTAGAGCCAAGAGCCAGGCTCTCAGCAGTCAGGCCCTGGGCCCAGAGTGAGCTGGGACAGAATTTTCAACAAGGCCCAATTGTTCCTTTAAGCTTTTTGATGTTAAATGGTCTTTTAAAATAACATTATAGTGATGGCTGGTGGAAATTGATTTTCTAAAAATTTTAATTATGGTAAAATTCACATAAGATGAAATTTACCCTCTTAGATGTTTTTAGATATACAGCTTAGTGGCACATAATTAATTAGCACATTTACATTGTTGTATGACCATCACCACCATCCATCTCAGAACGTTTTTATTTCCCCAAACTGAAACTCTGTCCCCATTAACTCCACTTGTCCCCTTTTCCTCTCCTGGCAGCCGCCACTCTGCTCTGTCTCTGTGGACTCAGCTGCTCCAGGGACCTCATGGCAGTGGAATCACACAGTGTTTGTTCTTTTGTGCCTGGCTTATCTCACTCAGCATAAGATTCACAAGTTTTATCCATGTTGTAGCATGTGCCAGAACTTTATTCCTTTTTAAGGCTGAATAATAGTCCAGGACATTGATTAGTTCTTTTCAGATGTTTTTACTTTGTAAAACAAAAAACTGAGAACATAATGTCCATTGAAATGTTATCGAAATTGTTGTCCTGGTTATGAAATCAGAATATCTGGTACCAGGACTACACAGGGTAACCCCAGTCCCTTCTTCCCCACTGAGGCTCCTGTGACCTTGACCTGGCAGTGCATCTCTTGCCACTGCATGGTGAGCAATGCTTTTTCACTTCTCTTCAGAAATGACCCATGTCCCCTCCTCTGCGCTCCTATCTGGATTGACTTTCTCATTTTTTTCTAGTTAAATTCTTCCCAGTGTTATCAAGCCTTATGTTCTCAGGGGTGTCTGAAGCTACCAGACCCCTTTTCTTAGTGTCTCCACTATCTTAAAGTTCACCCCCCTTCCCACCTTTGAGCTCTGCTCTGTTGGCATGTTCATCTACCCCACTGGGCTACAAGCACCTAGAGAGAAAGACTGCACCAACTCTCCCCAGCTCTCCTTCATTGTCCTTCTACTCTTCTGCAATGAGCTCTGGGGGCTTGGGCCAGTCAGGCACGGGAGTGCAAACATGTAACAATACTGAGGTTTGATGTGACATGGGGTCAACAGGCACTGGCAGGAGACCTGAACTCTACAACCCCAGCTAACCTTCTCAGAGGCATTTTGTTTGCATTTCCAGGTCTTCATATGGACTCTGGTCTAAGCACAGAGCTGTAGGAAAGCTAACTCACATCTTTACCTCCATATGTAAAGTCACACAGTGGCCTTTGGTGGGGGTGTGTGTGTGAAGGAAAACCACTCTGAATTCTAGATTTCTGCTGGAGAGTTTTTAGGATAGGGTGTCAGATGACACCATGAGCAATGCACATGTTGGGTAGAAGTCTCTGAATGGGGCACCTTAGGAGCTGAAGAGGAGCAGTGGTCCCAAATTAAAAAAGAGAAAGTCCAGGTCATTTGCCCTGTCCTCTTTGATTTCCCAAAGGCCATAGACCTTAAAGTTAATATTTCCTTTGCAGTGTACACTCAGTATCCAATTACTGAGTTTCCCACACACAAGCTGAATCATCCTTATACAACAGAAAGAATCTGTGTTGTCATCCATCTCATCCTTGCACCCCTGAGCTACACTCGCCCTCTGTGATACCCCCATCCCATATCCCACCCAAGGGCTGTGTAAGCTCAAAGTGCCTCCCCACGGAGGACCTGGCCATTGCGGTTCAGCCCCAGCAGAGGCCCTCTATGCAGGGCATGTCCATCCACACTCACCATGGGTGCCTCTCTTGCGGCAGGGCTGTGCAGTACTCTGAGATACACAGATGACATAGACCCTGTCCCTGCCCTTAGGGGTCTTGTAGCTGAGAGACAGAGAGACATATTGACAGTTACAATAGAGTGTGGTCTCTGCTATGAATAAGGGAACGCCCCAGGGGAGGGCTGGGGGAAGCTTCCCAAAGGAGACAGCACACAAGCACATCCCTGAGCATGAGCAGGGTTTAGCTAGATGGCATCAAAGGGCAGGGCATTCCTGGTATGGGGAACCAGCTGGTAAAAGAGGGTATCAATCAGAGTTGTCCATAGCCCTGGACACACATGAGCTGGCTTCTGCCTCTCTCTGACCTCACTCAAGCCTTAGTTTCTCTATCTGTTTCATGAATGGATAGATTTAGAAATCACAGTCACTTCTGCCATATTTCACTTATTAGAAGGAAATTACTAAGTTCATTCCACACTTGAAGGGAGAAGTATGAAAGAGTTTTAAAAGTACCGTGTCTGCCTACTGGTCACTATTTACGTTTCTCCCACATGCAAAATACACACAGCCCTCCCAATGTCCCCTCAGAGCCTCCTCCCACTACAGAATCAGTGTCAAGAATCTTTGCATCTAAATCAGGTTCAGATGTGGATGAGGCGCCTTGGGCACAGCTGGGGAATTCCCAGGAGACTAAGATAGTCTTTGGCCCCATGCTGGGGTGAGAGGGAGGATGATATGCTAATTAACTAATTCAGAAGCTGTGATAAAATTGTATTTGAGGAGTGTTCATGAAAGAAAACTAGAGGCTTCCTGTGCTGGAGGGATCTGTCCCAGTGGAGCTGTGGTTAGGGAAAGCTTCTCTGGAGATGTGGCACTGCAGTGGGACCTCCCCGAGGTGTGAATGGTGTTCCCCCGAGGAAGAGGAGCAGCAGTGAAATTTCAGGAGTTGAGGACGGTAGATACGAGGAACAACAGGGAGATCTGCAGTCTGGAGCTGAAAGAACAAGGGGGCAGTGCCTAAAAACAGGTTACTGGGCTCAGCAGGGTCAGATCAACTCAATCCTGGGTGCCCGTGCTGGCATGGGGGCAAAATACTGGCATTAACTCATTCGACAGACATTTATTTAGTAACTACTGTAAGTGTGTTTGGGGGATACAACAGGGACTACATCTCACTAGTTTTCTGCCCTCAAAGAGCTTGCACTCTAGTGCAAAAGATAGAGAATAAACAAATAAGGGACAAGAAACATTAGATACATAGTATGTGCCATGAAGAAAATAAAACAGGGCGATGTGATCAAGAGACCTGAAATGGCTGCTCCTCTCCTCTAAACTGTGGAATCTGATGGGGGGGGATGCGTGTGTGCTGCGGACACAGACAAAGCCAAACAAGTACCTAAGAGGCCACTCAGAGCAGAAAAGCCTGTGGCTGCAGCAAGCTCATGTGTCCAGCACTGAACAGCGGCCAGGCGGGAGAGACCCAGGTAGAGAGAAGCTGCAGAAGATGTGAGGCTTGGAAGAGAAGAGAAGTCAGCTGCAGGTGTGAGGGGAAGGGCACTCCAGGAGCCACCCGGACAAAGGCTGGCACTCAGGAAACAATGTTCAGATTTACCATTCCCTATATTGTCCCTACCTGGCTGTCCCTGCCCAGAGAAGGGCAGAGGACTCTGCAGGAGGCAGGGTTGACTAGGCTCCCTCAGAGGAAGGGGAGATGCCAACACCCTGGGACCAGGTCGGAAAAAGAGGGAAGAATTGCCCAGAGGAAACCCAGGGTCTGTGGAGAAGGCACTGGGCAGGCAGGTAGGACAGGTAGCTACTGTGAAGGGTCATGACAGTTCACAGAGGGCAGGGGTCTTGTTTGGCTTTGTGTCCACAGCACACACATCCTTATTGAGTGAGTGAGCGCCATCATATGCTTTGCAAGGTTCTCCTTTCCCTGAGGGCCTCAGCCTCAGCAGACACTCAGAACTGCCCGTACTGCCACTGAGTGGGCTTCTCCAAAGCTCTGGGAATTCTTTTTTTTTTTTTTTTTTTTTTAGAAAATAGCAAGTCTGTTTTTATTAAGTATTTTAAAAGTACAGACTTTATGCCAAATTATAAATTTCTACTATAAAAACACATTGATAAATTGGACCAAGAAAATAATACAAACAAAAAAATTATTTCCAAAAACAAGCAATGCCCTTTATTAAGGGGTGGTTTACATTTATGCATAATTTTGCTTTTAAAAAAGATGACTGTTACAATCAGGTATATAATCACTTAGATACCTCTAAGTT
>CAUYON010145142.1:0-17531 GCA_963573935.1 Arctocebus calabarensis
GCCCATAGTTCCCATTGAAATACTGGTAAGTTTGTTGATTTAACTTTATTTGTTCTTCATTTTAAATATTGTATTTGTTCCCGTTTTGTTTTTTTACTTCAAAATAAGATATGTGCAGTGTGCATAGGAATTTGTTCATAGCTTTTTTTTTTAAACTACAGTCCGGCCCGCCAATGGACTGAGGGACAGTGAACTGGCCCCCTGTTTAAAAAGTTTGAGGACCCCTGAATTAAGTAGATGTCCTTGGGTATGTAGAAGAATAATTGATCTTATCTTTCTTCTATACCCAGGAAGATAAAGTTGTGGTAAACATTATTAGTATGTAATGAAGCAGATTTTAGTTTTAGGATCTAGACTTAGCCTGCAGACAGAGAGATACATTTTTGTGTTTTTGCTTATGGGACCTCAGCAAGGAATGCCTTTATGAATAATGTTTGATGACAGCACTTTTAGTATCCTGAGAACTTTTACCTTTCCATGAGGGTCTGGATGATATGTATTGTTAGTAACAATTATTCATTTGGAAGTGGGTCTTGAATGACTCAGCCTCTGGGCTTCACCTTTGCTTTTGCATTAGGAGTTGTGCCTTAGATTCTTAATTTCTTTTACAGCCTCACCCAATATTTCCACAAGTGCAACAGTTTGTTCAAACATGGGTCCATGTTAGCACCTGTCTTCTGATTATTTTCTTCCTCATAAACTCTCTTTTGGGTATACAGTGTGGCTAGGTTATTTCTCCGGTAACTTAACTCTTTGCCTCCTGGAATTATGTCATGAGTTCAAGAAAGTGGCCCTACACCTGTCAGTTGCAAGAGTAAATACAAATAGAAATACCAGACTGAATATCCAAGTTGAATATGAAGAGAAAGATTTTACTCTCTTCCTTTTGCCTAAAGATTTTAATTTAGACTATTTTGTGTAAATGTTTTCTCTGCCTCTTTGAAATATATGTAAATAATTTTACCAGATAAATATACTTTTGTCTCTTTTGAAATTTAAGACTATGGTTCTCTAGGACCCAGGTGTTATGATTTTCAATTATAAATAGTTGAAAAGATAGCAACCTTTGCCAAAGTTTCTGATGTGGGGTAGGACCTGCCTTTAGAAGGCACCTGGCTCCAAATCTTCCATCACGCAGACATAAACTTGCTTTCTTCTTCTGAATATCATCAACTAGCATACACAAATGTGCTTTTAGGGTGAACTATATATGAGGTGAATTTATGGTGAAGTATATATGAGAAATAGTGCTGTCAGGTCATGGCACAGTGAGTAGGGCTACACTGAGGCTGGTGAGTTTGAGTCTGGCCCGGCCTGCTAAACAACAATGACAACAGGAACAACAACAAAATAGCTGGGCGTTGGGAGGGTTCCTGTAGTCCCAGCTACTTGGGAGGATGAGGCAAGAGAATCAATTGCTTAAGCCCAAGAGTTTGAGGTTGCTGTGAGCTGTAACGCCACGGAACTCTACCGAGGATGAGAGAGAGAGAGAGAGAGAGAGAGAGAGACTCTGTCTCAAAAAAAAAAAAAAAAAATTTTGTAATGAATATTTTGTAAAGGTCCATTTAGCTTCCTTTTCCCATTTTCCCTGTGTGTGGTGTCTGGATGACTTTGAGTACAACTTGTGGATTTCTACAGAAATATCTTTGTAGGGCTACAATCAGCTATTTTATCTCTGTCTTTCAGTTATCCTAATATCTTTAGATCTAAAACTGACCCAGAGACTAGGGGACCCAGAAACTCAACTTGAATCACAGATGTACATTGAATACATCTGAGAATTTCCACTTTCTCATTTTTCTATATCTCTAATTCCCATAAATGTACACAGGGCACAGGCTGCATAACCATGTTTCCAAGAAGTTCCAAATTTTGAATTCAGGTCCTGCCTCATACAGTGCTGCCTTCTCTAGCCTCTAGAAACTTTGAGGGACCAGCAGACAATGCCAAGTTTAAAGATTGTGATTTTTGGTGTTTCTTGAACCAAAGGTATTTGTGTTGTTAAAGTGTTGAGCAGAAGAGACTCTGCTGTGTTTGCTTTTTCCAGCTGAGTGCTGCTCTAGTCTAGGAGGAGTAACACTAAGTTAAAGTAATACATGAAATTGTTAAGCCACTTCATAGACCCATTTAAAACCTGTGAAATTGGCAGCACCCATTGCTCAGTGAGTCTGGCGCTGGTGACCAAGGCTGGAGGGTTTGAACCCAGCCTGGGCTAGTTAAACAACAATGACAACTGCAACAACACCAGAAAAAATAGCCAGGCTTTGGGGCGGGTGCCTATAGTCCCAACTATTTGAGAAGCTGAGTCAAGAGACTCGCGTAAGCCCAAGAGTTTGATTTTGCTGCGAGTTGTGATGCTACAGCACTGTACCTAGGATGACATAGTGATACTCTTTCTCAAGAAACAGACAAAACAGGCTCAGTTCCTGTGGCTCAACGGGCTAAGGCGCCAGTCACGTACATCTGAGCTGGCGGGTTCGAATACAGCCCTGGCCCACCAAACAGCAATGACGACTGCAACCAAAAAATGGCCAGGCATTGTAGTGGGCGCCTGTAGTCCCAGCTACTTGGGAGGTGGAGGCACGACACACGCTTGAGCCCAGGAATTGGAGGTTGCTGTGAGCTGTGATGCCACTGCACTCTATCCAGAGCTTGAGGCTCTGTCTCAAAAAAAAAAAAAAAACACAAACAGACAGACAAACAAAACAACAGCAACATGAGGAGATGGCAGACTAATGTGTTGCAGGGACCATCTCATGTTCCTTAGCTGAGCAAAAGGTGATGAAAGGGGAAAGGAGCTTGGGAGAACTCTGTGGGCTTTCTATGTGTAGGTCACCCTGTTTGTTGTTGCAGTGATTTCTTGCCATCTGGCAGTCTGGCTGACATCAGCTAGACCACATCCAAAATGGTGGTTAATTGCTCAGCATTTTCCTTTGTGGGGAATTCTGAAATCTTAGTTCTATATTTAATGGCCCAAAAAGAAAAGTGAGAAAGTACAGATCATCAGGTGTACTCAATGTACAGAAATTCATAAGCAAGGACATACATAGCCATTATAATAAAAAAAATGGTTACTGGCTTCAAGAGAGAGTAACTTCTGCTCTTTCAGGATCACATACTTAGAGTGGCCATGAATACCAAATGGCTCGTGTGCATATTAAAGCCTGAGAGACAATGCTTAGCTAAGTGGTTCTCTGCTCAGGCTTCCTGTTAGGGTTCCATGGCCAAGTTGACGAATTCCCATCAACAGTGATTCTGCCTTCCCAAAGATTATAATAGTCTTTGTTGTGTAATCTATGTGGTTTTAATTAAGTGTCTCTATGTGATGCTTAGGTTAGGCTAGTGTCAAGCATGAGGGCTTCCAGATACATTTATTTATTTATTCATTTCTTTTCTTTCCTTTCGACAAAGTCTTACTATGTCTCCCTCAGTAGAGTGCTTTGGCGTCACAGCTCACAGCAACCTCAAACTCTGGGCTTAAGTGATTCTCTTACCTCAGCCTCCCAAGTAGCTGGGACTTCAGGCACCAACCACAATGCCCCACTTTTTTTTTTTGTTGCAGTTGTCACTGTTGTTTAGCAGGCCCTGGGTGGGGTTAGACCCTGCCAGCCTTGGTGTATGTGGCCGGCACCATAACATTACTACAGGTGCCAAGCCATCCAGATGTATTTATGAAAGTTGAGTTTAGTCTTTTTTCCAGAAGGAGGTCACAGGGCCTGCTCATCTTGGGTTTAATATGTATAAGGCAGCATAACCCATATTCCCACTGCCATAATAGAAATTGCTGACAGGGTAGGGTACCCAAGATCCCACTCACACTTTGCACTATATTCAGAACCTCCTTGTTCCTGACTGTCTCCATTGATAAAAACAGGAAAGTGTCATTATTTTTCTATACTGCATCATCCTTCTGCCTGTGGACATCGTGGTAGCAGGTGAAAGTGTCAAGCTGATTTTTTTTTTTTTAAGACAGAGCCTCAAGCTGTCCCCCTGGGTACAGTGCTGTGGCATCACAGCTCACAGTGACCTCCAACTCCTGGGCTCAAGCGATTCTCCTGCCTCTGCCTCCCAAGTTGCTGGGACTACAGGCACCTGGCTATTTTTGGGTTGTAGCCGTCATTGTTGTTTGGCCGCCCGGGCTGGATTCGAATCAGCCAGGTCAGGTGCCTTAGCTGCTTGAGCCACAGGTGCCAAATCCAAGCTGATGTTTTTAAAGGCATACTGTATAGGTGCAGCTGTAATATATCCAGATAATCTCACCTGAGAAGGAAATGAAAAAGAGGAAAAGGGGGCGGCACCTGTGGCTCATCGAGTAGGGTGCCGGCCCCATATACTGAAGGTGGCGGGTTCAAACCCAGCCTCGGCTGAACTGCAAAACAGAAAAATAGCTGGGCTTTGTGGCGGGTGCCTGTAGTCCCAGCTACTCAGGAGGCTGAGGCAAGAGAATCGCGTAAGCCCAGGACTTGGAGGTTGCTGTGAGCTGTGTGACGCCACGGCACTCTACCGAGGGTGATAAAGTGAGACTCTGTCCCTACTAAAAAAAAAAAAAAGAGGAAAAGGGAAAGAAATGAGTGCTTCTCAGGCAAATGTGTCCCAGGTCCAGGGCTGTGCCCACTTCTTCTCCTGCAATGTCATGTATTTAGAACTTGCAAATCTTTGCTTCTCTACTTGTGATCTTCTTGCCTAATGAGTTTGTTTCAAATAATCTTTTGCCCAATTCTTACAATACTCAAGAGGCTCTGAAAACTTCTCCTCCCTTACTTATATAGCATAATTTTATTCCGTTCTCTCCATGCAGGCTTCTCATGTCCCCTGAAAATTTTTAAGTGTAAATTTATGTTCTGCCAAAAAAATAAATATATATATACACACACACTAATATACATATGTATATAATGTATTATAATACTGAAAATGTTTTCCTTGTGCCTATTTAAAATGGGAAAATGTGGGTAGTTAAGATTGCCATTGTGGATAAGTCTGCAGTAGATTGTAGAAAAGAAGGAGAATATCTGGAAGCGCCATTATTTTTATGTAGAATAAGATGAAGTGCATGGGATAGGAGTAGTGGCTTACACCTGTAATCTTAGCACTCTGGGAGGCCACGGCAGGTGAATTGATTGTCTGAGATCAGGAGTTCAAGTCCAGTCTGAGCAACAGCAAGACCTGTCTATAAATAATCGTTGGGTTTTGTGGCGGGTGCCTATAGTCCCAGCTACTGGGGAGGCTGAGGCAAGAGAATCTCTCTATTGAATCAGTGTAAGGTTATTATGAGGTATAACACAACAGCACTCTACATAGGGTGACAAAGTGAGATTGGCTCAAGAAAAATGAAGCAAAGATGAAGTGCAGGCATTTTTACAGAAGATGGCATTAACTACCTAAAGTAGTTGTTCAGTGGTTAGGGCGCCGGCCACATGCACTGTAGCTGGTGGGTTTAAGCCCAGCCTGAGCCCGCTAAACAAACAACAAAAATAGTTGGGCATTGTGGAGGGCACCTGTCATCCTAGCTACAAGGGAGGCTGAGTCAAGAGAATGTCTTGAGTCCAATAGTTTGAAGTTGTTGTGAGCTATGATGCCACAGCACTCTACCAAGGACAACATAGTGAGATTCTGTCTCAAAAAAGAAATATGCACAGCTTGTAGTGTATGATGTAAGTAAGGCACAGAAATACATATACCTATATTGATGGCTTTATTTTTGCACTGTAACCTAAAAAAGCATAGTATCTACACTGGGGTTGTGGATGTTATCCCATCCTCTTTCCTCAGTGTTAGAGAGCACATGAGGGAATATCTCTCTGCTATACTTATTACATAGTACCATTCAGTCATATAAGTCAAGAAAGTTCTCACATACTGATTTATGTAAAAATGAAATTAAAAAAATTTTTTTTTTTTTTCCAGGAACTGTTGACATTCAGAGATGTGTCTATAGAATTCTCTATGGATGAGTGGGCCTGCCTGGACCCTGCTCAGCAGCATTTGTATCGGGATGTCATGTTAGAGACCTACAGACACCTGGTCTTCCTTGGTGAGGATAGCTTAGATACACAGTTCCTACTGTACACTAAGCATTTCATATTGCTTTGTCGATGAGTTTTGTAGAATTTGTTCTTTGTGTTAATTTCAGATTGTTGTTTCTAAGGAAAACTTAAATTCTTAGTATAGAAATGACAATACTTCAGATGTTTATCTTGGCGCTAATTTTAGCCTTTCTTGAGCTGTTATATGTCCTTTACTGCATTGATGGTAACTTCAAAAATGTAGAGGCTTAGAATTGTTGTCCATACCTTTAAGTCTAGTTGTTAGCACCAAGTTCTATTTCAGTAGTACTGGGTAGTGGAGCATTTTAAATGCTTTTTTTTTTTTTTTTGAGATAAAGTTTTACCATGTCGCCCTCAGGAGAGTGTTGTGGTGTCACAGCTCGCAGCAACCTCACACTCTTGGGCTTAAGTGATTCTTGTCCCTCAGCCTGCCAAGTAACTGGGACTACAGGTGCCCACCACAATGCTGGAAGGCGCCTGTAGTTTTTTTGTTGCAATTGTCCTTGTTGTTTTCGCTGGCCTGGGCTAGGTTTCAACCTGCTGGCTTGGTGTATGTGTCTGGCGCCCTTGCTCTGGCACTGAGCTATAGGCATCGCGCCTTAAATTGCTTTCTAAAAATTCTAAAGTTTCTGTTAGAAATTTCTTTTCTTTTTTTTTGTTTTGTGAGACAGAGTTGTCTCACTATGTCACCCTGGGCAAAGTGTTGTGGCGTCACAGCTCATAGCAACCTCAAACTCTTAGGCTTAAGCAATTCTTTTGCCTTAGCCTCTCCAGTAGCTGGGACTGCAAGCGCAGCTCCCCCCTTGCCCGGCTGTTTTTCTGTTGCAGTTGACATTGTTGTTCAGCAGGGCCACGCCCAGGTTCAAACCCACCTGCCTTGGTATGTGAGGCCGGTGCCCACCCCAGTGAGTTACTGGTGCCACCAAAACCTCTACTTTTAGATTGTTCTTTTTAGGATCTCTAAAATGTTGTGTTCTCTTCTTTAGGAAGGTACTAGATTGGTAATTGGAGAAGCCCAACAAGAGTCATGTCATTTTTTCTAATAAAACAGGGCTTGCTGTCTCTAAGCCAGACCTCGTCACCTGTCTGGAGCAAAGCAAAGAACCCTGGAAGGTGAAGACACACCATACAATGGTCAACTACCCAGGTAGGTTGGACTGAATGGAGCAGATAACACTGGTCAAAGGTCCAAAGTTCAAGGAGAAAACCGAAAAATAACAATGTGATTAAGGAAGCTCATCTTCATTGGAAATGATCTGAGAAGACTTTGTTTATTTCTCTTGCTCTTACATAAGGGCACCTCTGTTCTGCTTTTCATTTCTTTTTTTTTTTTGCAGTTTTTTGGCCGGGGCTGGGTTTGAACCCGCCACCTCTGGTATATGGGGCCGGTGCCCTACTCCTTGAGCCACAGGCGCTGCCCTGCTTTTCATTTCTTATGTTTATTTTCTCCTTGAGGCAAAGTCTCACAGTGTTGCCATCAGACTCATGTGCCATGGCATCAGCCTAGCACAGAGCAATCTTGGTTCAAGTGATTGTCGTTGGTCTCTGCCTCTCAAGTAGCTGAGACTACAGATTTCTCCACAACGCTTGACTAATGTTTTTACTGTTTTTTATTAGAATCAGAGTCTTTGTCTTGGTAAGGTTTGTTTCAAACTCCCAAATTGAAGCACCCTAGCCTGTCAGAGTGCTAGGTGTACATGTGTTAGCCACTATGCCTAGCCCTATTCTTTTTACATTTTTTTTTTTTTTTTTTTTTGTAGAGACAAAGTCTCACTGTATTGCCCTTGGTAGAGTGCCCTGGCGTCACACAGCTCACAGCAACCCCCAACTCCTGGGCTTAGGCGATTCTCTTGCCTCAGCCTCCTGAGTAGCTGGGACTATAGGCGCCCGCCACAACGCCCAGCATTTTTCTGTTTTGCAGTTCGGCCGAGGCCAGGTTTGAACCCGCCACCTTCGGTATATGGGGCCAGCGCCCTACTCGATGAGCCACAGGCGCCGCCCCCCCCCCTTTTTTTGTAGTGTCAGTTTCACTCTGTCACCGTTGGTAGTATGCTGTGGCTGTGGCGTCACACAGCTCACAGCAACCTTCATCTCCTGGGCTTAAGCAATTCTCTTGCCTCAGCCTCCTGAGTAGCACCCGCCACAATGCCCAGCTACTTTTTTGTTGCAGTTTGCTGGGGCTGGGTTTAAATCGGTCATCCTCGGTATAAGGGACTGGCGCCCTACTCACTGAGCCATAGGCACCACTCCTTTTTAAATGTTTCAATTTTTTTTTTTTGAGGCAGAGTTTCACTTTCTCCCCCTGTGTAGAATTACATTGTGTCTTAGGTCATAGCAACCTCCAACTCATGTGCTCAAGCAATCCTTTTGCCTCAGCCTCCCAAGTAACTGGGACTACTGATTCCTGCCATAATGACTATTTTTTTTTTAAGAGACCTGGTTTTGCTATTGTTCAGATTACTCCTACTGGTGAACTCAAGCAATCCACCTGCCTTGCCTTCCCAGAGTGCTAGGATTATAGGTGCCTGACCTTTTCTTTTTAATTTTATATATTTTTTGAGATAGAGTCTCACTTTGTCACCTTCAGTAGGGTGCTCTGGTGTCCTAGCTCACAGCAACCTCAAACTTTTAGGCTCAAGCGATTCCTTTGCCTCAGCCTCCAAAGTAGCAGGGACTACAGGAGCCCAGCACAATGCCTGCCTGTTTTTGTTGTTGTTATTTGTTGTAGTTGTCACTGTTGTTTGGTAGGCTCAGGATGGGTTCAAACCCACCAGCCCCTGGTGTATGTGGCTGGTGCCCAAAGCACTGAGCAATGGGCGCCAAGCCTTTTTTTAATTTATAGAAGGTTTGGTTTTTAGTGATGTTCTCTCTAGTTTACAGTGAGAACAAAGAACTTTATGGCTTACACAGGACTGCAAAATCTGACTGGTACTTGATTGCTTTTGAGGACTTAAAAATATTTGTGTATTTTTGAGGATCTCTGAAAATTTTGTTTTTTAATTTTTTTGAATCTTGGTGTGGTGGCTTACTTCTATAGTCCTAGCACTCTTGGAGGATGAGGTGGGATGATCATTGAGTGCAGGATTATAAGAAACCCTGAACAAGAGTAGAATCCTTTCACCACTAAAAAAAGTTAATAATGACTAAGCATTGTAGTGGTTGCCTGTAGTTGCAGCTACTTGGGGGTTGAGACAAGAGGATTATTTGAACCTAGGAATTAACTTTGCTGTGAGTTAGGCTGATGGTGAAGGCACTTTAGCCTCGGCAATAGAATGAAACTGTGCCTCAAAACAATTTTTTGTCTTCAACATTCTATTGAAAATGTGTGAGTAAGCAGTTGATATTAATATTTGGTTCATGAATCTCAGGACACCTCAAAAAGATGGCATATGTCTTTTGCTTTATAGTTTTTGATTCAATGAATGTTTCAAATAAGATACTGCAGTAAGTATAGTCAGTACATTTTATCAGAACTCTTAAGAATCTCTCCCCAATATAAGAAAAATCTCATGTTATTTAACTTCAACATTTTGTTTTTATATGAACTGTGGTAAATTGTTAAATTTCTATATGCTCTAATTTCTCATGTTTAACATTGTTAAAGGTATCTACTCTGTACATTTATTACGTATACTATGTCATTGAGGAGTTACAGTATTCCTGAACATATATTGAACTCTTTCTTGTTAACAAAAGCACTCTGATGAACTTTCTCATTAAGACAGTGTCTCTCTCTATTACCCTGGAGTTGAGTGGCGTTGTAGATCACAGCAACCTCAAACTCTTGGGTCAAATGATCCTCTTTTCTCAGCCTCCCCAGTAGATGGGACTACAGTCACTTCCTACAGTGCCTGGCTAATTTTTCTATTTTTAATAGAGAAGGGGTCTTGTCTTTTCTCAGGCTGTTGTCAGTTTGCTTGAGCTCAGGTGATCTACCTGCCTTGGTGTCCTAAAGTGCTACGATTACAGATGTGAGCCACTATGCCTATCATAAATAACTCTTATTTTATAATCTCTTGCTTAGGATATGCTTATCAGGACTGTATTATTCATACACACACACACACACACACACACACAGAAGCACTGTTATAAGTTGACCATTCAAGGGATGGTAAAAATCTTGTCAACATAAGTAGGTGGATAGCATAAGGCTCTTGGCCTGGTGTACTGATACGTACATGTGGTGCATGCCCAGTCTATGTACATTAGGCCAATTTGAAGAGGTGGTCAATGTAGGGAGGTGGTCAGTATGGAGGTTCTAGTGTCTGTGTATACATACATATACATACAAATAGATATGTAAACATATATACACATACACTTACACAAGTGCCAAGGTCTACAGGCCTGTCTCCATGGTCATGAATGAGCATCTTCCTTCAGGTCTTTGGATGGGTAGGACCACTCTCACATTATGGCTGGGAGAAGTTGGAGATGCCCCCATAATCACTTCAGAATTCTCAGTGGGACAAATTTATTTTTACTGTTCATTCTAAGTATGATGTAATAATATTTCATTGTGAT
This sequence comes from Arctocebus calabarensis, assembly GCA_963573935.1. Taxonomy (NCBI): domain Eukaryota; kingdom Metazoa; phylum Chordata; class Mammalia; order Primates; family Lorisidae; genus Arctocebus; species Arctocebus calabarensis. Next base: position 10,575 of record CAUYON010145142.1, read on the forward strand.
TTTGCTTTGCATTTCTTCAATAGTTAAGTAATTTTCAGCACCCTTTCAAATGTTTTTTGACCATTTATATATCTTCTTTGAAAAATGTCCATTCAAACCTTTGTCAATTTTCTTTTTTTTTTTTTTTTGAGACAGAGTATCACTTTGTAACCCTCGGGAGGATTCCATGACATCATAGCTCACAGCAACCTCAAACTTCTGGGCTCAAGCAATTTTTTTGCCACAGCCTCCCTAGTTGTTAGGACTACAGGCACCCACTACAGCGTCCTGCCAGTCCAGCTATTTTTAGAGATGGGGTCTCAATAATGCTCAGGCTGGTCTTGAACCTGTGAGCTCAGGCAATCCACCTGCCTCGGCCTCCCACAGTGCTAGGATTACAGGCATTAGTCACCACGCCTGACCTTCCTTTTCAGTTTTTACTTATTTATTTATTTATTGTTTTTGTAGTTTTGGGCCAGGGCTGTGTTTGAACCTGCCACCTCTGGCATATAGGCCTGGTGCCCTACTCCTTTGAGTCATAGAAGTCGTCCCAGTTTTTATTTATTTATTTATTTATTTTTATTAAATCATAGTTGTGTACATTAATGCATTATGAGGCATAATGTGCTGGTTTTATATACAATTTGAAATATTTTCATCAAACTGATTAGTATAGTCTTAACTGCATTTTCTTATTGTGTTAAGACATTTATATTCTACACTTAAATTTAACTTGTACCCTTGTAAAATGCACCATAGTTGTGGTCCAACCAATTACTCTCCCTTCACCCAACCTACCCCTTTCCCTCCTTCTCTATTTTCCCCTTCATCTTAGGCTATAGTTGGGTTATAGCTTTCATATGAAAGTGTGGGTGTTTAGAAATTGGTTTCATAGTAGGGCTGAGTACATTGGATACTTTTTCTTCCATTCTTGAGATACTTTGCTAAGAAGAATATGTTCCAGCTCCATCCATGTAAACATTAAAGAGGTAAAGTCTCCATCTTTTTTTAAGGCTTCATAATATTTATGGTGTACGTATACCACAATTTATTAATCCATTCATGGGTCATTGGGCCCCTGGGCTTCTTCCATGACTTAGCAATTATGAATTGGGCTACAATAAACATTCTGGTGCAGATATATTTGTTATAAAGTGATTTTTGGTCTTCTGAATATATACCTAGTAGAGGAATTGAAGGATCAAATGGCAGGTCTATTTTTGGATCCCTAAGTGATCTCCAAACATCTTTCCGAAAGGAACATATTAGTTTGCGTTCCTACCAGCAGTACAAAAGTGTTGCCTTTTCCCTACATCCATGCCAGCATCTCTGGTTTTGGGATTTTGTGGTGTGGGCTAATCTTACTGGGGTTAGATGATATCTCAAAGTAGTTTTTATTTGCATTTCTCTGATCGTTAAGGATAGTGAGCATTTCTTCATGTGTCTGTAGGCCATGGCTTTTTACTTACAAAATAAATTTATAAATATATCCCATGTTGTAAATATTTGCATTCCTAATTTTGTCAGTTTTGGCGCAACTTAACATTACCTTCAAATGCCACTGCTGATTGAATGTTTATCAATTTAGTCATAGATGTAGTTATTTAGTTTTTCAATAATAATCTAAAATATATTTTAAAATTTCTCCTTTTTGTCCACTCTTCTGTGGTTAGTACATTTCTTCTGCATTGGTTCTAAGGGGTTGTAATTCTTCAATTCTAGTTTTGTCTTTGTCTTATTTATGTATTTATTTATTTATTTATTTTTGGACTGCTATAACCTGAGACTAGGTCATTTAAAGAACAGAAATTTATTACACACAGCTCTGGGTATTGGTAAGACTGAGATCAAGTTACAGGTAAGTTTAGCTGCATTCTCCAGAGGGATGGGACAGTGGGTCCTCACATGGCAGAGGGAAGGAACAGAAGGTGTGGAAAAAGAGGAAAACTCCCTGTAACAAGCCCTTTTATACAGCTAATTAATACCAATCATGAAGGCAGAGTCCTCATCACGTAATCATCTCCTAGAAGCTATGCCTCTTAATACTGTGGCATTGGGAATCAAGTTTTAAAGTCAGCATAGCAAACTTGCATGGACACTCGCTCTAGCTAGGAAGGTTCAGTGTTGTTTTTTTTTTTTTTTTTTTACCATTTGTATGGTTTTGCCTTTAGCATTTCATGGTATTAATGTGTGAATTTATAGCCAACTTAGAACTAACTAAATTCCTAGTCTTCCTCCTTCATCTCATTACTTTTTGAAAAAAAAATCTTTCCAAAGACTTTTTAATTATGACAATAAGATTCCAAAGTATTTCCATGAAACATCTTATTTTTCTTATTGCCATTATCTGTCTTTACGTTCTACTGACAAAATATCAAGACATTTTCTTCAGGGTAAACCTTTAGAATCATAAATCTAGAATACTTTTAATATTTTGAAAGAAATTTTAATGGAAATGATTCTAAGACATTTGAAAAGAATTTGCAATCTTCTTACCTCAATGTCATTGCCTACTTACCTATAGAGTCATTGCTTTCTCTGAAAAAGATAAAATATTCCAGATCACTATAATTACATTTGGTCTTCACATTTAAATTTTGAGTTGATTTTAATTAGTGCAACTGACCATGATCAGTCTATCTTGCGTTGTTATTCTTTTGTCTCTGTTATATAAACCACCTCAGCTTGTAGTAGATTAACTAAGTGTAACAGAGTTGTCTAGAGTTTCATGACCTGGCATTATTTCATTGAGAACATTTCCATCGTATGTCATATAAAGATGCTCTTTCCTTTTTTCCTGTATCTTTTAGTTTTGAGGATATTAAAAGATTATGTTCAGCTAATTACTGACCATGTTTAATTAATAAGAAAAATGCATAGAGACTGATGCTACACAAAATCACATTGTATAGTCATTAGTCTTGAATCCCGTCTCTAATGTAGAAATCCTATACCTGTTCAACTTATTTATTCCACATTTCAGCTGGAAAAGTTTCTTGCACTCATATAGCATAAAGCCAGGATGAAAACTAGGCCCTATTTCTCCTGATCAAGTCCACACCTCATTCTTGGTGGCCAAAAGAGGTAATGAAAGACCCATTCAAATAGCTTCTCCCTAAACCCTGAGTCAGTAACCTAATACTTTATTTTACTTTACTTTTTCTAAATCATGACATATATATTTAAAATATTTTCTACATGAGTAAATCTAATTCCATTGACTTATGGGACGGTTTATACCACTTACACCTTTCCAACATTGAACATTAGTAATTTAAAAATAGCCAAGAAGAAGGGGCAGTAAAATGATCTCAAGCTTTTCTGTGATGTAGTTTATACACTTTTTATACATTCTTTTGTATAGCTTATAGGAAGAGCAATTTGTCATATTCTAATCCCTATAGGATCAGGCTAACAGCCATTATATCATTTCACCCACTCCTTTCCTATAATAGCCTTTAATAAAACGATATAATGAAATGAAAATACTTTCAGCTTATAGATTACCAGGAATGCAAAGAAGAACAATTCTGGAAGCTGTTTAGAGAACGTTGGGTTGTTCCAATGAGAGCAGTGTGTGTTCATCAATTTGTATAGTTAAGTCCCAAATCCAAGAAAGAATACAAAAGATGTGTGGCCCTCAAATATCTCCTTCTAATGCTTCTACCATTTGGATAGGCATTTTCATCATTTTGTGGAACTACCCTATATGATCAATATTATTCCAGTAGTCTGAGGTTTTCCTCAATTTACCATGAAACTCTTTTGTATAAATCATTCCTGGTACCTAAGTACATTTTCTTAAACTGTAAACCACTTGTCTTTCCCCAATGATAACAAATATTTTATTTGGTATTACCTGAATTTAAATGCCATTATAGTTTCATTTTCTATGAAGTTCTATATAGTACATTCTTATACTTGTATTTCATCTTGACATACATTTTGAATATTAGTAGAACTATCTTTTTCTTTTTTTTTTAACTTTTAATTTTTTTATTTTTTTTGCATTTTTTGGTTGGGGCTGGGTTTGAATCTACCACCTCCAGTATATGGGGCTGGTGCCCTACTCCTTTGAGCCACAAGCACCGCCCAAGTAGAACTTTCTTATATCAAAAGAAGGGATTAGTCACCATTGGCACTGTTTTCAGTTCTTCACCTCTTCCCAATTCATTGTGATTGATGCAAAAATCTACCTTCTATAACAGCCTCCTGGTAACCACCTCCCCATGAAAACACCTAGATACAAACTATTTGACTAGACCTACTTACCCTCACACCCTGCGTGGATTGCCCAGATATGCCACCTTAACCACTTTCCCTTTGCACTGCTATTCCATGGAACTTGTCCCTACTTGCTCTAAGCTCACTAGTCAGAACTACCCCCAGGAAAACTTGCTGGGAGACACCCTAGACTCGAGGAAAAGCTTTGGCCTGCAGATACTATTATCTGTCTCTCTCTCTCTCTGGTTGCATGTCCTGTTGAGTCTGCAAGGCCTGCTGCCCTTTTCTCTCTGGCATCTACAAACAGAAACTACCTCTGCCATTTCATGTGTTTTGTTGAGTTGCTTTCTCTATGTCTCACCTGACTGACACACCAGTCTAAGCTTATCTCCCATTCTCCAAAAGATTCAGGACTTTTGCACCATGGCTATCTTATTAGAACTAAACTGGACACAGGTTAGACAACAGATACATGGAATCTGCTACAACTTGATAGAAGCACTGGTCTTGGGTTGAACACTTGGTCATTAACTCATCTGCTGGGATTAATAAGTATCCCTAGAAAGGTCCACTGTAAACATCTATGATCAAATCCTCCACAGTCCTATCAAGGAGGGGAAGAATTTATAGCTACTCTCCTGAGACTGACTTCAAGACCAAATTAGAGGAGTATACAATATTCTATCAAGAACAACTCAAGACATGGACTTCAATCATTTTGAAAAGAAATTATATTTGTTCAAATTTTAAAATTCGCATATTCACAATTTGGTGTCATTTTGCATAGCTAACATTTTGTATAGAAACCAATCAATTTTGAGCCAGTAACTTAGCAATCAAGATGCCAAACTTTTCAGGATATATTTGTTCAGTTTTGCACCAACTAAATACTCCTTTCATGTGAATGATTTTGAGATAGGGATTCCCAAGTGGAGCCATTAGTTAAGCAAGGACCCAACATTACTCCCCTTATTCCTCTAAAAAACCACTGAGATTTTTAGAAATGTTTTTATTAATATATAATTGCACATATTATTAGAGAATATGTGATATCTTGATACAGGGATTGAATGTATAATGCTTGAATCAGGGTATTTCGGATACCCACCACCTTAAATATTTATCACTTCTTTGCGTTGGAAAAACTTCAAATCTTCTCTTCTAGCTATTTTGAAAAGTATGATAATTGTTGTTAATGATACTTATCCTACTGTACTACTGAACTGCAGAATGTATTCTTTCTAACTATACATTTGTACATATTAATCACTGTCTCTTACCTCTGCACCCATCCTAGCTTCTGATTTTTACCTGTGAATCCATATATCCCTGCAACACAACATTAATAAAGTAGCTCAAGGTATTTTGTTGGGAACGGAATGATAGTGTTGGAGAGAAAGGGATGATGAACTAGAAAATCTTGAAGGTCACTGTGGTCATTCTTCCAACTATTGCTCAGTCAATGTAAATTTCTACATCTCATTCAGTCACTCAGTGTGTTTTCTGTTCCAATTCTGTTCACTCCACTAAAGAAAACAACTCAGGTCACACAGTAAAGACAGTGAAAGAAGAACAAACTGGCCGCTAATCCTTTAGGTTCTTAAAGAAAAAAAAAAAAAGGTGCATAGAAAGTGAACCATTCGAATAAAGATTTGTCTTGGACTATGATCTGTCATGTCACCAGAGACTTTCTGTCATGTCATGAAAACATATTTTCGCTACTTAAAGTAAGTATTTGTATCTTGCTGAAAATTTTGACATGATTTTAAATACTGTGTTTGATATTAAACTAGTAATATATGGAACAATTTTTTTTTTTTTATTATTGTTGGGGATTCATTGAGGGTACAAGAAACCATGTTACACTGGTTGCATTTGTTGGGGAAAGTCCCTCCTACAATCGTGTTTTGCCCCCCAAAAGTGTGGCACACACCAAGACCCCAAGACCCCACCCCCCTCACTCCTTCCCTCTCTCTGCTCTTCTTTTCCCCACCCCTCCCTCATTCTTCCTCTCTCTGCTCTCCCCTTCCTTCACCCCCACCGTGTCCATAATTGTCATTAATTGTCCTCATATCAAACTTGAGTACATGGGATTCATGCTTCTCCATTCTTGAGATGCTTTACCAAGAATAATGTGTTCCACTTCCATCCAGGTTAATACAAAGGCTGTAAAGTCTCCTTTTTTTTTTAATGGCTGAATAGTATTCCGTAGTGTACATATACCATAGCTTGTTAATCCATTCCTGGATTGGTGGGCATTTAGGCTGTTTCCACATTTTGGCGATCGTAAATTGAGCTGCAATAAACAGTCTAGTGCAAGTGTCCTTATGGACTTCAATCCCTTCTGGGTAGATGCCTAGTAATGGGATTGCAGGATCAAAAGGGAGGTGTAGCTTGAGTTCTTTGAGAGTTCTCCATACTTCCTTCCAAAAAGGTTGTATCAGTTTGCAGTCCCACCAGCAGTGTAAAAGTGTTCCCTTCTCTCCACAACCACGCCAGCATCTGCAGTTTTGGGATTTTGTGATGTGGGCCATTCTCACTGGAGTTAGATGGTATCTTAGGGTGGTTTTGATTTGCATTCCTCTAATAATTAGGGATGATGAGCATTTTTTTATATGTTTGTTAGCCATTCATCTGTCTTCTTTAGAGAAGGTTCTATTCATGTCTCTTGCCCATTGATTTATGGGATTGTTGGCTTTCTTCATGTGGATTAATTTGAGTTCTCTATAGATCCTGGATATCAAGCCTTTGTCT
>CAUYON010145147.1:0-16655 GCA_963573935.1 Arctocebus calabarensis
TCCTTAGCAAAGTATCTCTAGAATGGAAGAAAAAGTATCCAATGTATACACCCCTAATATGAGACAAATTCTTTATCATCCAAGTGAAGGCTACAACCCATTTATTGCACAGGAAGACGGGGAAAGGGGAGAGGGAGGGAAGGGGAGGGATAGGGTGGGGGGAGATGGGACAAAGGGTGAGATCACATGTGTGGTACATATTCGAAGGGTCAGGAGAAAACTTCTAAATATGGATCAAAAATGTTTTCATATAGTAAACGAGAAAATATCATGAATGGTATGTCAATCAGGTTGATGAAAATATCTCAGATTGCATGTGAAGCCCCCACACTGTACCCCATGATTGAACTGATGTACACCGCTATGATTCAATAAAAGAAAAAAAAAAAAAGAAAAGAAAAGGTACCAAAAAAAAAAAAAAGTACAAGGAGGCGAACAAGAAGAAATAACACATGAGGAAGAACCAACAGAAAAATTCAGGCAAACATGAAAAACCAAAACAAAGGAACTCCCCCAAGGGCCCATGAGGCAACTACACAGAAGATTCCTCCTATAAAGAATTAGTGGACTTGACAGAAAGGGAATTTAAAATATGGATGATAAAGATGATAAAAGGAATAGATGAGAAAATGGAAAGGGAGAACCAAAAGTCAGATGAGAGATATGTAGAATATAGAAAGAATATGGTGGAGTTTAAGAAAATGTGGGAGAAAATCAGGGAATGTAAAGATGCGGTAGAAAGTATCAAAAATAGGTTAGACCATGGAGAAGGAAGCTCATCAGAGTTAAAGCATAAAGTTTTTGAGTTAACCCAAGTAGCTGAGAGGTAAAAAAGAAGAGAGAGAAAGAAGAAAGGCATTTGAGAACTATAGGACTACATGAAGCATTCAAACACATGAATAATAGGGATCCCTGAAAGGGAAGAAGATTGTCCCTCCAGTAAGGAATGGAAACCTCACTGGAGACTAACATAAATGAAAACTTCCCAAGTAGAAGTTTGACCCCAGCACAATCCTTTTAGATGGATATGAACCCTGGGTCATCTCAATTCAAACAGAGCCTCTCCAAGACACTTTGTAATGAACCTGTCCAAAGTCAAGATGAAAGAAAAAAATTCTGCAAGCAGCCAGAAGTAAGTGCCAACTGACTACAGAGCCAGTGACATTAAGATGACAGCAGACTTTTCAACTGAAACCCTCTAAGCCAGCAAAGCATGGTCATCCACCTTCTGCATTCTTAAGCAAAACAATTTTCAGCACAGAATTCTGTGTCCTGCTAAACTAAGCTTCAAAATTGATGGAGAAATCAAATTTCTTGTGGATATACAAGCACTGAATAAATTTTCCCTAACAAGACCAGCTCTACAGAAGATACTTAGACCAATTCTCAACACTGACCACCACATGGACTGCCACCAAAGTAGCTCAGAACCAATAGTTCAAAACTTAGCTTCCACAATGATGCAAAGGATAAAACTACACAACAGACTTCCACAACATAAGATGAATATAACTCTACCACATTTATCAATAATTTCAATAAATTGAATTTGCCACTAACGAGGCATAGGCTGAATGATTGGGTAAAAAAGCACAAGCCATCCACATACTCTCTCCAGGAAACACACCTAGCCTTAAAGGACAAATGAAAATTCAAGGTTAATTACTAAATGCAGAATACAAATATCTTAACGCAATAACTAAGAAAATGCCATGAAGGCTGTTAACCAGTTTGTTGAAAATATTTCAAATTGCATAAAAAACCAGCACATTGTACCCCATGATTGCATTAATGTACACAGCTATGATTTAATAATAAATAAATAAGTATATAAATAAATAAAAAGATTCTAGGTTAAGGGATCGAAAACAGTATTTCAAGCAAATGGAAATCAGAAGAAAGGAGAAGTTGCGATCTTATTTTCAGATACAAGTGACTTTAAAGCAGCTAAAGTTAAGAAAGACAAAGGTAAAGATGGACACCTTATATAGGTCTAAGGAACAATACAACAAGGAGACATTTCAATTTTAATTATTTATGCACCCAGTTTAAATGCTCCTAGATTTATGAGATAGTCCTTGATGAGTCAGAGCAATATAATATCTCATAACAACCTAATAGCTGGGAACATTAACATTCCTCTGACAGAAGAGGACAGATCCCCTAAACAGAAATTTAAAAAATATAAAGGACTTAAATGTGACCCTAGAATAAATGGGATCAATAGACCTATAGAGAACACACCATCCCAAAGCTAAAGAATATATATTTTTCTCATCAGTCCATGGTACGTACTTCAAAATCAACCACATCCTAGAATACAAATCAAATCTCAGCAAAATTAAAAGAGTAAAAATTAATCTCATGTCTTCTCAGACCACAAGGCAAGTGGAGAGGCAAGTTCCACTTGCCTGGTGGAACTCACCTTCAACAACAATGTTTATCTCTACACAAATATATGGAAATTAAATAACCTTATGCTGAATGATATTTGGGTTCAGGAAGAGATAAAAGAGGAAATAGTTAAATTCCTCAAACATGATAACAATTAAGGCACAAGTTACCAAAACCTGGAGGATACAGCAAAAGTATGCTTAAGAGGGAAATTTATCACATTAGATGCTGCCATTCAACAAAATGAAAAAGAGCACATTAACAAACTCATGGACCATTTTATGGAACTGGAAAATATAATCTCAAACCAAGAAGAAGATAAGAAATATCGCCACAACTATTCAACATAGTGCTGGAAGTTCTAGCTAATACAGTCAGGCAAGAGAAGGAAATAAATGGCATCCAAATAGGAGCAGATGATGTCAAACTCTTGCCTTTTGTCAATGATATCTTATACTTAGGGAACCCCAAAGATTCAACCACAACCTCCTGCAAATGAACAAAAAGTACAGTAATGTCTCAGGATATAAAATCAACGTCCACAACTCAGTATCATTTGTTTATGCCAATACAGCCAAGATGAGAGGTTAATCAAGGACACAATTCCCTTCACAGTAGCTTACAAAGAAATGAAATATATCAGAATATACATAACAAAAGAGATGAAGAACCTCTACTAAGAAAATTACAAAACCCTAAGAAAAGAAATAGCAGAAAATATTAGCAAATGGAAGAACATACCATGCTCATGTCTGAGAAGAATCAACCTCGTGAAAATGTCTATACTACCCTTAGCAATCTACAGATTCAATATAATCACCATTAAAATACTATCATCATACTTTCAAGACTTGTAAACAATAATTTCTCATTTTGTATAGAACCAGAAGAAACCCTGTATAGCCAAGGCATTTCTCAATAATAAAACCAAGTGGTGCCTGTGGCTCAAAGGAGTAGGGCACCTGCCCCATATACTGGAGGTGGTGGGTTCAAACCCAGCCCTGGCCAAAAAACTGCAAACAAACAAACAAAAAATAAAGCCAGGGGTATCACCCCATAAATACTTTTGGCTATTCTACAAGGCCATAGTGATCAAGATAACATGATATTGGCACACAAAAATAGACATCAACATTTGAAACTGACTAGAAAACCATGAGATGAAACTAACATTTTATAGCCACCTGATCTTTGGTAAACCAAACAAGAACATAAAGTGGGGAAAAGAATGTCTATGCACTAAATGGTGTTGGGAGAACTGGATAACTGCATGTAAAAGACTAAAATTGGACCTGCATGTCTCACCACTTATTAAAATTGATTAAAAACCTATTAAAGATTTAAATCTAAGGCATGAAACAATGAAAACCCTCAAAGAAAGTGTGGGGAAAACAATTGATGAATAAGCCCAGGGAAAAATTTTATGAAGATTTTATGAAGTCTGTAGCAACTGCGATCCCAACAACAACAAAAAAAAACAAGTGGAAATAAATTAAAATGAAAAGCTTCTGTACAGCTAAGGAAACAACAACCAAAGCAAACAGACAACCTTCAGAATGGGAAAAGATATTTTCATAATATGAATTGGACAAAAGCTTGATAACTAGGATTTATACAGAACTCAAATTAAGCAATAAAAAAAGACCCAGCAATTCCATATATCACTGAGCAAGAGAAATTAATAGAATCTTCTCTAAAGAAGACAAATGGTTAACAAAACATATGAAAAAAATGCTCATTGTACATAATCATCAGAAAAATATAAACCAAAACTACCCTGAGATATCACCTAGCCCCACATCACAAAGTCTCACAGCTGCAGATGCTGGCGTGGATGTGGAGAGAAGGGAACACTTTTACACTGCTGGTGGGACTGCAAACTATACAGTGCATTTAGAAGGAAGTATGGAGAATCCTCAAAGAACTCAAATTGGACCTCCCGTTTGATCCTGGAATCCGACTATGAGACATCTACCAGAAAAAAAAAATCCTTTTATCATAAGGACCTTTGCACTAGGCTATTTCTGGCAGCTCAATTTATAATCACCAAATGAGGGAAAGAGACTAAATGTCCACCAACCCAGGAATGTATTACCAAGCTGTGGTAGATGTATACCATGGAATACTATTCAGCCAATAAAAACGATGGAGATTCTAAATCTTTTGTATTAACCTGGATGGAGCTGGAACACATTTTCTTAGTAAAACATCACAAGAATGGAGAATCAAGAATCCAATGTACTTAATTCTAATATGAAGGCAGTAGAGGAGCTAATTCAAAGGGAGAAATGTAGGGGATTGAGCGAGTGGGTAGAGGGAAGGACGAGGATTTGGAGGGTCATGGTGTATGGCACACCTCTTGCGGGTGGGACACAATTATAAGAGGGACTTTATCTAACAAATGCAATCAATGTAAGCTAATTCTTTGTACCCAATGAATCCCAAACAGTAAAAATAAATAAAAAAAGAGAATTCCCTATATTTCTTTCCATAAAGGTTGTATGAGTTTGCAATCCCATCATCAGTGTGACAGTATTCCCTTCTCTCCACATCTGTGCCAGCGTCTGCAGATTTGGGACTTTGTGATGTGGGCTAATCTCACTGGGGTTTGCTAATATCTCAGAATGGTTTTGATTTGCATTTCTCTGATGACTGTAATGATGATGAGAATTTTTTTTATATCTTTGTTAGCCATTCATGTGTCTCCTTCAGAGAAGTTTCTGTTCAAGTCTCTTGCCCACTTGGAAAAGGTATTGTTTGCTCTTTTCTTGTTGAACAATTTGAGTTCTCTGTAAATTCCAGTTGTCTGCGCTTTGTCAGATTTGAAACATGAAAAAAATAATTTCCCATTCTGAAGGGTGTCTATTTGCGTTGGTTGTGATACCCTGAGCTGTGAAGAAGCTTTTTAGCTGGATCTAATTCTGGTTATTTATTTTTGGTGTTACTGAAATTGCCAAAGGAGTCTTCTTCATAAAATCTTTTCCCAAACCAATATTGGAAATCTTTTCCCTGCACTCTCTTCTAAAATTTTTATTGTTCAAATAACGGCATGTGTTTCAATTCATCTCTAGTTTCACAGATCTCTTCCATAGATCTATATCTCTATTTTTGTGCAAGTAGCATACTGGTTTGATCACCATAGCCTTGTATTATAACACTGAAATCTGGCAACATGACGCCTCCAGATTTGCTTATGTTTCTAAAATATGTATTAGCTATTTGGGTTTTTTTTTCCTTTTCTGCTTCCATACCAAAAAAAAAAAAAGGGCTATTTTTTCAAGTTCTTCCAAATATGATGCTGGTGTTTTCATGTGGATTACATTAAATATGTAGATGGCTTTGGATAGCATGAGTATTTTAATGATGTTGACTCTTCCCAAACACAAGCATGGTATGTTCTTCCTTTTGTTAGCATCTTCTATTTCTTTTCTCAGGGTTTCATAGTTCCCCTTATGGATAGCTTTCACATCCTTTATTAGATGGATTCCCAGGTATTTCATCTTCTTTAGAGGTACTGTAAAAGCTACAGAGTCTTTGATTTTATTCTCAGCTTGACTGTCATTGGCATATATGAAGACTTCTGATTTGTGGGCACTATTTTGTATCCCCAGATTCTACTTTATTTCTTGATCATTTATAAGAACTTGGAAGCAAAATATTTTAAATTATTGTTGTAGAATAAAAGGCCTGCCTTACTTTCTTTTTATGGTTTCTTTTTAGGTTTCTTTAACCTAAATAAACATGTCATATGGAATGAGATATTATTATAAAAATATTATTTATACAAACAAAAATATTACATTTCAATAAAGTTTTTTTGTTCTTAAATTCTCAAATGTTTCTTGCCTATAGCTACTATTAATTATGGTTATAGTCTAGCTTCATCATTGTTAGCGAGTGGTTCAAATTTGCATAAGGTGAAATGTGTTATCAGTGAGGTGAAGGGCAGATATTTAAAGATTTCTAATAGGTTCAAGTCTTACATTTATGTGTTTAATCCATTGTGGGGGATTTTTGTATTTGGTATAACAAATAATAACTATTCTACTTTCTACTTTTATAACCAGTGGAACAGTATAGAGAGCACAGAAATAAATCCATGAATTCAAAGCCAATTGATTTTGACAAAAATGTCTAATACGTAATAGGGCAAAAACATTCTCTTAAACACATGTGTGGTAAAACAATATCCATATCGGGAAGAATAAAATTACACCCTTATCTCTCAGCAAGTGGCAGGGACGTGCTCATCAGAGGACACAAATTTTAAGTTAGATAGGAGGAGTTAGTCCCAGAGATCTCTTGTATAACATAATGACTATATTAAAATTGTTGGAAAACTCTTAGAAAATGGATGTAAGTGTTCTCATGAGAAAAATTGTAACTGTGAGATAACACATGTGTTAATTAGCTAGATTTAGTTACTTCATAGTCTATATATACTTCAAAAAAAGTTGTACACTAAATACATACAGATTTTTCTTTTCTTTTCTTTTTCTTTTTTGAGACCGAGCCTCAAGCTGTCACCCTGGATAGAGTGCTGTGGCATCACAGCTCACAGCAACCTCCAACTCCTGGGCTCAAGCGAGTCTTTTGCCTCTGCCTCCCAAGTAGCTGGGACTACAGACATCCGCCACAATGCCAGGCCATTTCTTGGTTGCAGCCGTCATTGTTGTTTGGCGGACCAGGCTGGATTTGAACCCGCCAGCTCAGGTGTACGTGGCTGGAGCCTTAGCCTGCTGAGACACAGGCGCCAAGCCCAGATTTTTCTGTCAATGAAAGAATAAATTAAATAAGAAATTCAAAAACTGCCTTGATTTGATGATTTTAGAAAGTTGTATATTGTAGCTGAATCTTCCTTGAAACACTAATAAAAGTTTTTCTGAGTATCATCTGAGAATAAAAGAGGCTATATACGAAGCATAATTTTTTCCCCTCAGAATCATAGTTTCTATATAATATGTTTCCAGATTCTAAGTTTTCAATGCCCACGTTAACATTTATGTAACACTTTATTCTTTAAAGAAATTATACATTGGAATTTTAGTTACACAAAGCCAAGTTCAATTTCAATTAATATCTGGCTTAGAGCGCCTCTCATCTATAGTGAAGTGTCCATGAGAATTTTATAGATTGATAGCTTTGAACTACAGCTATGAATAAAATACATATTGAAGATTAAAATTGACAATAATCAAAATTTCTACATGTAGGTACAGGTTTGATAAAAATATAGTGAAGTCATAGATTGCTCTATTTTCTCACAATGAATGGAAATATTTAATGCTTTGGTTTTTATTTATTCCCTTCACAAAACTCTGTTCTCTGTTCTGTATTGTAAAAAATACAAAAGCAGGGGCCATATCTGTTGTACCACTTTCTGTGACGTTGTTTGAGATACTATATGCACATGAATTACGATTACTTTTATTAAGAAAATAATTGTTGGGTAAATTATGAATATTGTTTCCTCTTTTTATCTCTATCTCTTGATTTTTCTTTAGTGAAAATAAATATTTATGTTATTTCTAAGTGAGATATTTTAAAAGAAATGAATGGTGAAAATCTATACTTTTAAATTACTTCATCTGCTCATAGAAAATTTGGTGCTTGTTAGCTGTCATCAAAATATGATTTTTGTTCATACCTCAAAACATGTTATTTTTATTCTATATACATTCTGTAGGTATTCTATATACCTTCTCTAGGTATATATTCTCTATACCTATACCTAGGTATTCTCTATACCTTCTCTAGGTTATGTTCTCTATACCTATATATTCTATATACCTTCTATCAAGGGCAAAAGATACAGAATGATTGGCTTAACTATTTCAATGCAGAAAGTTAAGGTGTTAAAATATTCCATGTTATGATCTTAATTTTCTGGTTCTTGAGCTTCTAAAAACCAGAGAAAATCTTTAGATATATAACTAATCCTAAGCTAATTTACTCATTCACTTACAAGAATAATTATAATAATGCAAAAAGGATTATTTTTCAAAGTATACATCAACTTGGAGAAATTAATTTTTATAAAAAAAATGTTATGGAATAGATTTCCCACATTCCATTATCTAACATTCTTTCAAACCCTCAGGAAAATTCAGTTCATGTGATAACACTTCTACTCATTTATTTATTCAGTTGAATAATGTGTATATTAAACATCTGCTATATGCTAGTACTGTTGAGACACAATGCTGAGAACTCCTTCCTGAGCTTGTAAACTAGTGGAAACCACAACTAACTTATTTATTAAAATCCAGCATGAAAATTCTGAAATTATGAAAAGTGAAATTTAGAATATTAACCTTATTTTGTCGTATGACCAGGCAGGTTTTTGAATATTGACACATGAAGGATAAACTGAAGTTGGTGGGAAAAAAAATGATAGTTTGTGTGTTAGTGTTCATTTTTGTGTTGACGTGTATATATGTTTAAATGTGCAAATGAGAGGGAGAAAAGTTCAAAGCGAACAAATAGTATGAACAAAAGCTTAGAAACTAAAGAAGTTTCAGTTAAGACATACAATTATTCTAAAAATATACAATTATATTTTATTTTAGTACTTGAAACTTTGTCTTTTAGAGTCATCCACTGATTTTAGAAGTATTGCTCCTTTCTCATCCTGGGTCCACAAGATTATAAGGACTCAAGTCTTATTTGGTTCCGATTGATCTTCCAAATAACTACAGAAATATTTTTATTCCACAGAATCCTCTGCAATGCAATTCACTCTCCCATCAAGAGGCAGAGTCTATTTTGTTATACCCTGGAATTTATGCAGGTTCTGTGATTGCTGTCAGCATTTGGAGGTAGTAAAAGAGGGCCCATGCTGGTTCTAGATAGAGACCTAGCCTGGCAGCTTTCACAGGTAAGAAAGTCAGCTAACCTGTAATTACTATGTTGTGCAAAGATGAGGTCCTGTGGAGTGGCCTTGGAGTTGAGACATCTGTGGAGAGGTTTTGAAAGAGTGGTCGAACATCCTGACCACAGTACAACTGTTGTTCTAGAAATTAAATCTGTGGATCAGGCCAACACAGCTGACCAATATTGACCAAAGATTGTATGCTCAGCCCAACTGTTTCTATATTTCTGATACACAAAATTGTGAAGAAAACAAATTTTGTCTGAAGCTGTTAAGTTTAGAAGTATTTTCTTACACGAGAAGCAAAATAAATAAATTGCTATTTAAGGAAACATTTAGGAGTTCACCATCTGGGGAGCAAATGAATGGTAGTTTTGCCAAGGTGTTTAATAATAATAAAGTTGTTGTTATAGGCTGTGCCATGACCCTCTCAAATTTATGTATTGAAATATCAATGATTTTTGCCTAAAAATGTAACTGTATTTGAAGATAGAACCTTCAATGAGGTAAAAAGGTAAATACATGTAACTTAAGGTGGGGCCTACGTCAATATGATTGGTGTCCTTAAAAAAGAGGGATGCCAGGAAAGCACAAAGAAATGCCATAGGAAGACACGGGGAGAAAGCAACCATCCCAAGCCCAAAATTGATGCCTCAGGAGAAACAAAACTGCCGACACTTAGTTCTTGAATATCCAGCGTCCAGAACTGCGAGAAAATAAATTTCTGATTTTTTTAAGCTACCCAGTCTGGGGTATTTTGTTAGGCCTTGAAAACTAATACAAAAGGTATTATTTATTTCATATGTACCTGGTAACAGAAACTGAAAAGAGCACTTGAGTTAATTTTATTAATCTATTTTATTTGCTCAAAGGTAGGGATCATTGATATCTAATGAAACTGTTTCTTCAATTTTAGTGTTTTTTTCAGATGATGAGGGTTGTTGTATGATAAGTAAAAGAGGGCTAAATTCTGTATACACTGGAACTTCCATAGTTGACCCCCTCCCTGCATTGACCATCTCCTTAAGTTGACCTAATTTTCATAGACTGGACATGCAACACAGGTAGTGTAAGAGGCTTCATTCTTTATGCAGACTGCCTCGGTATGTTGACTGGTCTGATACAGTGTGCTGGGTGGTCAACTTACAGAGGTTCCACTGCAGTACATGCAATAGTGATTATAGTATTGCAATATAAAGAGGGCAAGTCTGTGAACTCCTTCAGGGCTACGTTGAGCTCTTTCTCTGGATTCATCACAATTATTCCTAAAAAATGTTAGATCTATCAGAGGGCACACATTAAATCTCATGTTTTAATGGAATTTTATCTTTTCATTCCTCAAGCCAGAACAATAACTAATATTATTTGCACGCTTTTGCTACATGAAATGCATTTTTTTCCTCTACCAAATGCTTTATTTTTTGCTGATATGTCCATGCTTTCAGGCATTCCACAATGTTAGTTCACTTTAAAAAATAGGGAATATATCTGGACTGAAGAAAAGAATGAGTAACACCTACCTCTTGCCCTAAGACAGCATACAACTCAGTAGTGAATTCAGATCTGTAAAGTACACAAAACTATCCGTATAATACTGAGAATAATATATGTAAGTTCTAGATGCTTTTAGCTCAAAAGAGATTTAAATAATCTATTCCAATAAACTTTTTATAGCCAAAGGGAATTGGCGCTGCTCTCCCTACCCAAATGTTCGCTGATTTACTACTGTTGGCCTGGAGGAACTCCTAGGCAATTAACTGGACCTTTCAAAAATGTGTGCCCAAGGGCCTACTTTCTCAGAAGTGCTTACCCTTCCTCTCTCTTCTGTGAGGTTTTCCTGTGTTTATGAAGTACTCGGGTGAAATAAGAGGTTAAGAAATAATGTCTTCTTGGTGATTTCGCTGTTTTGTCTGCCTAAGAATATTCTTTATTAGTCTTTTAAATATTTGATATAATCTTCCACTGTTCCAATATTATCATCGGTTGAGAGAATCTTTGGAATGCAAATAGCAAAACATTTTTAGTTATTGCCATGGATGACTGTGACTTGGCTTTAGCATAGAACCCCGAGGCACCTCTCCACAAGTTCACCCTCTAGTTCCCCATGCGGTTCTGTCTTAACTCTTCCCAACGTCCCTCGGTTCCCTGGGACAGGACCCACAAGCTCTTCTGTATTTATGTCCACTTTTTCTGCCTTTCAACTTCAGAGGATTCTCTGTCTTTATAAAGTATTGACCATTGGTTATTTTCTTTCTTACATTTTCAAATTTTCTCAAAGATGTTTTCTGTAGCATGACTCATTATATTTTATTTATTTTTTTCATTTCAGAACAAGTGACATCTCCATAAATCATGGTTCCCTTTGTAATGACTAGGCTGTTTAATTCTGTTAACACATCACTCTAGGTCTCAACTTCCTATTCATTTTACATTCTAAATTCTTCAACTGACTTTAATCTACTTGCCACTAAAATGAGTCTGGCCGCTAGTAATTTCCTACTTACTAATATGGATTAAGCTCACTTAGTTTTCGTACTACTGCATACTACTATGAAACATTTGCCTTCATTGATAATTTACTTTGAAGAATTATAATTGTTTTATCTTTTGGCTTTTCCTATTATATCTCCTGTATTCCATACCTTTCTGAAGACTCCTTTTATCTCCTTGCTAGTCGCTATTCCCCTGCACACACATTTGGAAAGATATTGAGAGAGGAGATTAAATGCAGGAGATGCACACGGAATTGCCCCCCATAACAGGATCGAGTCAAGTATCTTTAGCATAGCACACAAAATTCCGCCTTCCCTCGGTCCATAGCCTTCATCTTCCCCTACCTCATACAGACCCACTGCATGTTCTAGTGTTATTAAAATCCTCAATTAATATTTACATTTTGAGACCTTGATGTTTATTTTTTTGCATTAGTTTAGAATCCTTCCCCATCTATCTATTAATCTTAGCCCAGTATGTTTGTTTTATACTTGACTTTTAACCACTGGCCCATCTATGAAGAATCTAAGATATATGATCCCTCAAGTTATACTTTCTTTCTTACCCACTATCAGTCTTTTCCTAACGGAAAAATCCAATATCCTAAAAATCTGCACCAAATATTTTATTTTATAAAAACACTAGTGACAACAATAAAAGTAGTAGCAATAAATAACAAATACAATACTAAAACTCATTCACTCTATATTTACAGGTCTGTCTTGTTAATCACTGTCTTTTTCTGTTTCACTGTAAAATTTCTATCGAGGTGTGTTCACTCCTGGCTTTTCCTCTTTCTCAAGTCCCATTTTTGACACATTTCTATATAAAATGAATTTTATCCCTACGCTTCCAAAGATGTTGCTCTTGTAAAGGTTGACAGAGCCGAAGACTCTAAGACTGAAATCTCACATGCAACCTGCACCAACTTGGATTGTCTAGTCATTGTCTCATTCATCAGTTATTCTCTTCCCACAAATTCTCAACAGTTTCCTGCCTGGCTTTCCACTCATCATAAAGGCTACAACTTCTCAGTCTTCTTCTATGGGCTTCTCCTGTCATGTGTGTGCTAAACCATGGTGCCAGCCGTAGTTAGATCCCAAGTCCTTTTCTCCACCTACTCCCTGACCCACACATACTTTTGAATCCAAATAGGTATTTTATGAAATTTATGAAGACCACATATGATGTTAACCAAAATGTAGACCTCTATTTCAGAACACTACCCTCTGATCCAAGCAAATCTCTAATTTGTAACTACATACAGCTACTCTGAAAGTTAAAGCTATCATGAATATCTTATAACTTGTCCAAAATAGAATTTTGACAATCATGTCTTTCAAATCTACCCCTCCACTGGGCTTCCCGATTCGTTAGTCAGTGAGGTCATACCAAGGTTTAGGGGTCATGTTGTTCTTCCCCTTTCCTCCTTGCCTACATCCTGTCCTAAATCTTGAAAGGTCTGATTCTAAAAGAAACTCAAGTCAACCTAATTCCCACTCTCCACTTTTGCCACTTTCATCGAGGTAATTAGTCATTCTAATATCTAATTTGATCTTTGTGATATACTTTTATATCAATTGATAGCCCACATAGGAGCCCAAGGCACATTTTCAAAATATAACTGAGGTAAATTCTCTCTCCTTTTAAACCATTAGATTGTTTGACCTTACATTAAGAATAAAATCTTAACATCCAACTCCATAATAAACTACTAGAATACTCTTAGTTTTACTCTGGACTATATTTTCAACTTAATCTCATGATAAGTTTTTTTCCTGTTTAGTTACAAATACAAAAAGCCTGTTTCTGTTACCTGAGCGTCCCTATCTTCTAGAAATAGATATTATAACTAAAGGTGCAGCAAGAATCTTGGATCTTGAACCTGAAAAGTAGCATTGATACAGCTACACGGGCTGAAGATGCTGGGGCAGGGTGATAGCATGAGCTGGGAGCCAGTTGGTTTGTTAATGCTGGACTCCCTGCCATTGGATTGGTCTTATATGAGATAGATACTGCCTATGGATTTTGATCTATATTATTTGTGACATTGAAATAACAACAATAATAAAAGCCAACATGCAATGTTTTAACAAGTTTAAATAGGTTTAACTAGAGTCTTTCTATCAAAATGGTGTTATTTACCTCTTCTTGTCATGTGGCTTCTCAGCAAATTATTCTTCAGTATATGATATCATTTTAACCTATATTTTTTTGTATGATTTTAACAGCTTCCAATCATTATTTTCTTTCTTATTTATTTTAAAACATACTTTTTAAAAGTTTAGCGCATATAGTGCAGAGTTCCCTTGTTCCCCTTCAGCATTCATACCTGTGTGCGTGTGTGCGCACAGACACATGTTCCCCCTCGTAGCTAGCGTTACTGAGGCACATCGTCTAGAGACGATGAACCAATACTAATGCATTATTCTTTTTTAAGTTCATAATTTACATTAAACTTTACACTTCAATAGTTCTATGGGTTTTAATAAATGCATAATTTCATATATCTAATATCATGAAAAATAATTTCAGCACCCCCCAAAATCCTTTGCGCTTTATTATGTATTCATCTTTCGCCAATTATCCCTGGGCCCATAGAATCATCTGATGCTTTCTCCATTGCCATATTTTGCCTTTTCCACAATGTCATACACTTAAATTTATAGAATATAAATTTTCAGACTGGTTTTTCTCACTAAAAATGTACATTTAAGGTTCCCCCATATATTTCTGGGACTTGATAACTCATTTGCTTTGTCACTAAATAATATTCCCTTGTATGGCTGTAGCACAATTTGTTTATTTATTCACCTATTGAAGCATATCTTTGTTGTTTCCAAATTTTTGCTATTAGCAATAATGCTGATATGAACACTTATTTGAATGGTTTTGTGTGGACATAAGTTCATAAATCATTTGGGTAAATGCCAAGCAAGTTGATTACTGGATTGTATGGTAAGATTATGTTTGTTTTGCAAGAAATTGCCCAACAAATATTTCAAATTGGTCTTATGACTTTGCATTCCACTAGAAAGGAAGTAGAGTTTGTATTGGTCATCATATTTGCCTGCACTTGGCAATGCCAGTTCTGTTTTGTTTTACGTTTAGGCTTTCTAATAGAGGTATAGTGGCTTATAATTTGAGCTTTAATTCTCAATTTCATAGGGACATATATTGTCGAACATTTTTATATGTATGTATATGTGTAAATGGATATACATATCTGTGTATCTACACACACACACACACACACTCTCATACTTATTGGCTATTTTTACATACTTTTTGGTTGAATGTCAGTTCAGACTTCTTCCCCACTTTTAAAATATGGCTGTTTGTGTCTATTTATTGATTTTTAAGATTTGTGTATTTTGAATATGTCCCCCTTTTCAGTGCATTTTAGGCAAACATTTTCTCCCATTTTATGTCTCATTTCTTTATTGTGTTAATAGCCTTTCACAGAGCAGAAGTTATAAATTTTACCATAGTTCCTCTTTTCATTCTAATTTTTTATGGATAGTGCCTGTGGTATTGTATTTAAAATGTTATCTACCTAAATTCAAGAGATTTTTTTTTTCTCCTGTGTGGTGTTCGTGAAAAGTATATAAAGTTTTGCATTTTACATGTAGATCTATGATACATTTTGAATTAAGTGTTGTGCAAGATGTATGATCAGAGTCTAAATTAATTCTTTTCTGCAAATGGGTGTCCAACTTGTTTTAGCACTTTATTAAAAAGACTATTCTTTCTTCTTTTACTTGGCTCTGCTCCTTTGGTAAAAATAAGTAGACTGTATTTATTATCGGTCTGTTTTGGGAACTCTAGTCTCTTTTAGTGATCTACTTTGCTATTCTTTTGCCAACATCATGAAATCTTGATTGCATCTTTGTACTGTAGTGATATATTAAATTTTGAAGTTGAGTAGTTGTAGTCCCTGGACTTTGTACAACACATACAACAAACTCACTCCTAATTTTCTTAAGTGTGCACACATTTTCTTGAACACAGATGTTTCTGTAAAACCTTCCATTGTTAACCAGCTGCTATCCTAAGTACAGCGTTCCCTTTCTTTTATACTCTATTCTTCTTTACTTTAATGAATATTTTCCAAATATAATTTATCTTTGTTTTTTATGTAAAGAGAAGTTCTTAGTATTATACTTTATCTCTTTACCAGTTACAGTTCTAGTTGTTTTCAGTCTTTTTCTGTATAAAAAAATTCCTCTATATCTGCTTCTTACTTTTTTACTTAATTTTACTCTTCACTCCTCTCTTTAATGTGAATTTTTTAAAAGCTTCTTTCTTTCAAATCTGTGTCTACTATAAAGAGTCGGACATATCATATTTAGGAGCTTAATGAATATTTGGTTAATAAATGAATAAATCAGTGAAATTTCAAATAAGATGTATTTAAGTATATTTAATAAATCAACAAATGCATACATATGAAATTTTAGTTCTTCTTATGCTGTAACTGTAAGTCATTCATTATGATTAGAGATGTACTGATACAGGACATTTGGCGCCCCAGCCAGCTCAGTGGAGCTGGCAGACCTGCCGCCTCCACCTTGGCGGTGTCGGTCCGGCAGCAGCGCGGCTGAGGAACCAGCGGGCTGGATGATGGGCAAGGAGGGGGACCTCCAACCCCCCACCAGAGGCTCCAATAGCCAAAAGGGCGGGACAACCGCCGAGGAGACAACTGCGCCTTGGTGGCTCCTTCACTTTACACGTAGGACTAAAAAACTGAACCCCCATTTCCGATGCCTAGGTCAATTTCATGTGAATTTCCTAGGCCTCAATCCCATGAATGGACTCTGTCCATTCATTAATACATTCATTCACCTTGCCCCGGCGGAAGGAACTGCATTCATTCATTGATACATACATTCACCTT
>CAUYON010145148.1:0-11152 GCA_963573935.1 Arctocebus calabarensis
TTTTAGCCTTCATATGAAAGCTATAAATTAGCTTCATATTAGGGCTGAGTACATTGGATACTTTTTCTTCCATTCTTGAGATACTTTGCTAAGAAGAACATGTTCCAGCTCCATCCATGTAAACACAAAAGAGGTAACATAACAAAATCCCAAAACCAGAGATGTTGGCGTGGATGTGGAGAAAGGGGAACCCGTCTACACTGTTGGTGGGAATGCAAACTAGTACATTCATTTTGGAAATACATTTGGAGAATACTGAGAGATCTAAAAATAGATCTGCCATTCGATCCTATAATTCCTTTATTGGGTATATATCCTGAAGACCAAAAATCACACCATAATAAAGATATTTGTACCAGAATGTTTATTGCAGCCCAATTCATAATTGCTAAGTCGTGGATGGGAAGATTTTTGAAAGCCCTGACCCATCCCCAAGGATCAGACTGTCCAGCTTTGTGCTGTTGTGGCTGTAGCCTCTCAGTAGATACTGAATAAAGCAAAGGGGATTCTTGTGAAACTCTCAAGGCTTCTAAAGAAAAGCACTCGGAAAGCCAAAGTGGTCTAAGATCAGTGTTTAGAGATAAGCTTAAAACATAACACTAAGTTTGCATTTGAGAATGATATTATTTTAAATTACCATTTAAATTTCATTTTTTCACTGACATATACTAGTAACACATTGATGTAAAATGTGTTACATCACACATTGTAAAATGTTGGACCATTTTATTTCAAAGATTTCTCTTTAGTGTTTTCTCCTGTATAACTGTTTTCTAGGTACTCCCTATATTCCCTTTAGAAAGAAGCAGTAGATGGTGGGGCCGCACCTTTGGTGCATCTTAGATGGGTTCAGACAAAACTTACTAAATGTAGAATATAAATGTCTTCATACAATAACTAAGAAAATGACATGATGGCTATGTCAAACAGTTTGATGAAAATGTTTCAGATTGTATATGAAACCAGCACATTGTACCCCTTGATTGCAATAAGGTACTGAGTTATGATTCAACAATTAAAAAAAAAAAAAAGAAGAAGCAATAGAATTATAGAATAGAAAGGACAAAGATTTAAAATTTTTACCTAAATCCTGGATGCCATTTGTTATTTCCTTTTCAGCCAGGCTTTTAATTACGAGCTGTGTTTCTGGAATGTCTTTGGAAAGAAAACCATTCATTTCCCAAAGTAGGGAGAGCCACTGCCGTCGGAGCAACAGTTTCTCAGAGTGCTGACGTCACCTAATTAGATGAGATCTCTGGAAGTTAAGACCTATGTATTGGCCATTCATGCTCACTATCTACACCAATGGTGGAAAATGAATATAAGAATGTGGAGGAAAAGAGAAATACCATATCTAAAATATAGGCTAGGAAAAATAAATACAGGCTAGGAATTTGGGGCAAATGTACAGAATCTCTTTCTTTGACTGACTCTACATAATCCCATATAATCAAATTGAAACAACAATCTGAATTATGGTGAAAAATAAGAAAACATTATTCTTTCTTCTTTGGCTGTATGCCTGGTAAAGTAGAGATGTCATGATTATTGGTAAATTGGTTCTCCCTAGACTAGCAAATTGAACTATTCCAAGATAGGGTGGTTTCTGAATTATCCGGACTGCTTACCCACACTAATCATGAATATTTATGAAATCCGAACCTCACTTTGTGCTCTGTAAACACAGCTTGAATTATTCAGATTGTTTGTCTATACTGTTATAAATGGAAAATTCTCCTTGTAACTTATTAAAAATAAGGCACCATAATGTTTTGGTAAAAGGACAAAATAAGACAAAGGCATTTGTCTCCCTTATTAAGGGACCTCATTAGCCATGCTTGTATCTGTGAAATGATTTGTTTATGTTAAACATATATTTCAAGTGTGATGGTTCAACAGTGTTTAACCTATGGCTATGCTTCAGATTAGTTAAGCCCTTACAACATTCCAGTGATTGTGAAATTCAATCAGATAGCCTAGCAGGAGATTAATTGGAAACATATGTGTCACAGTGGCATCATAAGCCCCTGCCATGGAAGCAGAAGGGATTTGCCTTACGTTGCTCCTAAAAAGCCTGCCCAGAGCCATGGTCAGTGCCTGTAGAGCAGCAAAGACCGGGCTGTAAGCAGAAACCCCAGATATGTTTTAATTGAACTCTAAAAATACACTTAGTAATACACTATTGCATAATCCGATGGCAAGAAGCTAAGACTAAGTGATTTGTGTTACTTTATTCTAATCTATATATAATGTGGCAAAGTCCTTGACTAACTTCATTTATTTGTTATCTACTTATAATGTTGATAATGAATGAAAAAATGGTTTTTTACACCTTGTTTCACTTAAAGTTGTAGTCTCCAAGAACCCAGGCTTGTTATTAAGTGAGGACTTACTGTATATAATGTTCTTAAAGAGGAATATACATATTTTTTTTCCATTTTAGTAGAATACCTACAAAATTATTTCAGCACACACAAGTGAAACATGTTTTATTTCACAGGTGTTACACACTTCTACAGGCAGCTGAATAGCAGTTAATTTGCTATAAATTATTTTGTTTCAGGTTATAGCATGCAATGAAGTAAATAGTTTACGTGGGTCCAGACACAGTGACTCACTCCTGTAAGCCTAGAACTCTAGGAGGCTGGGGTAGGAGGATCCCTTTCATTTAGGAATTCAAGACCAACCTGAGCAAGAGTGCAACCTTGTCTCTACTAAAAACAGAAAAAAACAGCCAGCTGCTATGGTGGGCGCCCATAGACCCAGCTACTCAGGAGACAGGAGGATCGCTTGAACCCAAGAAGTTAAAGTGAGCTAGGCTGACACCATAGCACTCTACCCTGGGCAGCAGAACGAGACTCTATCTCAAAAAAAAAAAAAAGAAGTTTCAGTGGTATATGTAGACTGCCACCCACTTGTGTTGCTTGTGGACTGGATTGCAATTTAAGACTATATGAAAAGTACACCAAGTGGATTAATGATATTGGGCTCCTTCAGCACGATGATACTAAAAGTCTGGGACTTGATTCTTAAATAAACAGAGTCTAGAGCTAAGTTTAGGCAAAGGAGATGGTATATCAGATTCAAAAGCTATGTGCTATATGCGCTTTGTCTTGCTATATTTGTTGTCATTTGGATATGGTATTTGTGTTATAATTATTTACAGTCATGCCTCACTGAATGACAAGGATATGTTTTAAGAAACACATCTTTAGGTGGTTTTGTCATTGTGCAGATGCAGAGTGCACTTACGCAAACCTAGATGATACAGCCTTCCGCATACCTAGGCCATGTGGTATAGTGTATTGTCCTATTTTCATATTTATGAGTATTCAATTATTTGTAATTTTCCTGATGCCTGTTGCTTTATTCCTTGTATTTGTATTATAATCTGTATCTCCTCTCTTTTTTTCTTGGTCAGTCTCTCTAAAAGTTTATTAACTTTATTATTGTTGTTCTTTTCAATTTCCTTTATTTCTGTTGTTATTATTTCTTGACTTCTCTTTGTTATTGGCTTTAATTTTCCAGTTTCTCAACACATTGCAGAGGAAGTAATATTATATATATTTATTAATTTAAATCACTTTCACCAGAGACAGTGAATATACACAGTCAAACATAGTATACTTGTTTAGGTTTGAAAAGAAACCAAAGGATAATCTTCAGGACAAAGAGTGATTAGCTTTAAAAAACAGGCTGTATCTAGTAATAAAAATTGAAAATTGATTTAAAAAAAAAGCTGGGACCTGATCCAGCAAACAACTTTGGAGGAGGCAGAAATACAGGACAACCTGGCATGATCTGAAGTTTACAAACTCAGCTGGGTCTGTCTGAAAAGAATAGAAGAAGATTGGGGGTAACACATGGAGTCAGACACTTCAGTTCATGAACTCATTCTAGAAAAAGTGCTACATACCTTATTGCTGCATATCTCTGAAGTCATCTTCAAAGTGACTCCACAGGAAGCTAATCACTGACTCCACACTTAGTCCACCTTTCAAAGCAGTTTTGAAGGTCTTTTTCTGGAATGACTATTGGAGCTGTTATCCTACAAGGTCAGACAATTAAGCTCCCAAACTTACCATCCTGCTCTTATGTTGGCAGTACTGTACAAACAACTCGGTAAGGTTTCATAACCTCAGTATGTCAGTGTCTCACGGCTGCGTTTGCATTGATGTGTGGTGGTGTCTTGCTGAGTGGCATTCATTATTATTGCTGCATGGTTTAGTTCCATGTGCCCTTCAATGATAGCTCTGATGGACATTCCATAAAAAGAGTTCCATTGCTTTGAAGGGTAGACTATGGACTGGTGTCATTGAATAGCTTCCTAAGGGGAGTACTTCAAAGGTGACCCTAGTGATATTCAGCAATGAGGTAGGTGGCTCTTTTCCAGGATAAATTTGCTAACTGAATTGTCAGACTTTGCTATAGTTCAATTCTAGTGTTGCAGGAAAACAGATGATGGAAGAAAAGAACTTCTTTTGCTGTTGTAATTGCAAATGTCCTCAAGCTCTGGCACATTAAAAAGCTCTGGAAAGGCTATGATTAGGGGAAGATATACAGAAAAGGCCACCTATTTTCAACAGGTTCGTGAGTGTCCAAGCTCAGAAAGCAACAAAACAAATAGACAAAATACAGGGAGCCATTCTATTAGAGTTGGAGAAATCTGAGTTTGGCATAGTAGGAAATGTAAGTTTACTGATAAATTTGACATCAAGTATTGTTCTCTAGTCTTTCTTCTTGAAAGAGAGCAGTAGAAACTCAAAGATTATAGGACAGACCTCTATGACTTACCTCCCAAAACCCTTTCATACTCTTCTGCCTGATGGCTGGTCTGTAACCAAAAAGCATTTCCAAACGGATAGCAAAAACTAGATATATTTTTAAAATCACAAAGATAAGAAGTCTATTACTGAAAAACTTTCCTTATAAACTCTTTTACTGGCAAGGCAATTTCCGCTGTCTTTATCAGTATGGAAATCAATCTATAGCATTGTTTGTTATATTAAGAAAGAATAAATATACATTGCCAAAAAATCTTTAGCTTCAAGCCTCAGGAAAATAAAAATTACTAGTCTTTTTTTTTTTAACACTTACCATTTTATTGATGACTCAGAATTATCATTATGAATTCTTGTAACTTCAATCAAGGGGAAAAGGAATATACACTCATTAAATGCCTACAGTATTCTAGGCAATTTATACCTATCATTGAGTTCAGTATTCATAATAGCTCTTAGAAGTAGGTACTGTTGTCCCCATTATATTAAGGAAGAATTTGAATTGCAGAGAAGCTAATTTCTCTAGATTAAGTCACTGCTAAGTGACCAGACCTGTATGATTCCAAAGCCCATATCTTATGTGCTATACCAGGTAGCCCCATAATAAATCTCTCAGAATGAATAACATAACATATGTAGGGCTATTTGCTTCTATATTTTCTTGTGAGTTAATATGAGGGTACATATGATTAGGTTAGACTATTTGCATTTGTAAGATTAAGTCCAAAGTCTGGCACACTGTTTGCCCCTATATTAAATGGCCAGGCAACTGTGCTTTTTGAGATTGTGTTTCTGGTAGTGCTTTGCTGTACATTTGTGTGGCAGACTTTATTCATTGTCTAGCAACAGCCTTTCTTCCCTGTGGCCCATCCACCATCTGTTCCTTGCTAAGAAAATCTCCGTCTATTCAGTTCTCAGGTAGCCTTGTGATGTAAGAGAGGCTAGACCTCTCCCAATCCAGGGATCTTGACTGGGGCCAATTATAATCATTCCTAAAATCACTATTCCTTGTGAAGAAATTCAGAACTCCTAATTCACTTCCCAGTTCAGATTGATAGAAACTACAGTTATTTTATTACATGGTATACTATAACTACCCCATGCTCAGATTTTATCAGATGCAATTTTTAACGGGGTGTTTGATGAGGTAGACATTTTAGCTTATGACCTTAAAATCATAAAGTATTATAAATTGAAATCAATTTAAATGATTCCTCAAAAAGTTATTTTTTTATCAAATGTTTAAAATTTTTATTAATAAACAGCAATCACACCTGTGGTGCATATTGCAAGGGAACATGTCAGATCTATTAAATATAGAGTATAAATGTTTATAACTAATTAAGTAAATGAGGTTAGGGATATAGTAACCAATACGATGTAAGCATTCCAAATTGTATATGAAATCAGCACATTGTACCCCATAAATGCATTGATGTATACATGATCTACCTCTTTGCGATTTCACAAAAAAAAAAAGCAATAAAGTCTATGTTCCATTAGATTTTATTTTCTTTTTTCTTTTTTTTTTTTTTATTAAATCATAGCTATGTACATCAATGCAATCATTGGGTACAATGTGCTGGTTTAATATACAATTGGAAATATTTTCATCAAACTGGTTAACATAGCCGTCACAGCATTTTCTTAGTTATTGTATTAAGACATTTATATTCTACATTTAGCAAATTTCACATGTACCTTCTAAGATGCACCATAAGTGTGGTCCCACCAATGACCCTCCCTCCACCTACCCTCCCCCCTCCCCTCCCCTCTCTCCTTTCCCCATATTCTCAGGCTATAATTGGGTTATAGCTTTCATATGAAAGCTATAAATTGGGTTCATAGTAGGGCTGAGTATATTGGATACTTTTTATTCCATTCTTGAAATACTTTGCTAAGAAGAGATTTTAAATTATGGACCGACTTACTTGAGAAAGGAATGTTTTCTGATTTAAAATGTGATCTTGAAAATAGCAATTTTTATGGTTCTTTTAAAGGTGGATTTCTAAAAGATGACTCCTATTTTGCAGTTCTCTGTGGTGAGTGTAGATCGTCTAGATATTTAAACATAAACAGTTGGTTCAGGCATAAATTATACAAATCACCAAATCTGGGTGCAAAGTAGATATGAATCAGGTAAGAAAATTCTCCACAGGTTGAATAACCTCTTCAGAGAAGTCCTGTGGATTCGAGCCAGCCGACGAACCGATGCAGGGCGGCAGCATCCCTCCTGGGGAAGGCAAAGACATGGAAAGACACAGTTGCCGAAGAGAGAGTCCCTATGTGTGCCCTGTATCCAAGACAGGTGCAAAGACTTACTCATCATTATGAGCCTTCAACTCTGCTCACAGACGTCCTGCAGAGACCAGAAACACACTTCTGACAAATTCCCAACAGTTTATTTGTCAGATATTTTATTCAAATTGCTTCCTTCTCCTTGCAGAGTATGCAAAAGAACAGCAATATCCCGTCCCCTCTGTACCTCCTAACTGCTGTTTCAAGAGATAACGAGCAAATTTAGATCTTCATTACAGTGTTAGTTTGTACAGCAAGTCCTATTTATTTTTCTCTACCTTGCTATTGTAATCACCAGGAGTAGAAGACTGACTCTAGATAAAAGTATTTATTTGGGGCCAGTGTAGCAAAAACGCTCATCTGTTGAAGTTTTGGGTGCTACCTAGTATCATTCTGTAGGTACTGAAAAGCTCATTATGTCTCAACCACACGGACTGTCTATGATTATCCATACTCATCTCAAAGAAGGATATTCTTTTTTTTTTTTTTTTTTTTTTGCAGTTTTTGGCCAGGGCTGGGTTTGAATCCGCCACCTCTGGTACATAGAGCCAGTGCCCTACTCCTTTGAGCCACAGGCGCTGCCCTCAAATAAGGATATTCTTAATTGCAATATTTTCTCCTTTAATGTTTTTAAACAAGAAAACATCCATTCCAAATGTTTTTCTTTCTTTTTGGACCTGGAATCTCACTTTCAAATGTCCCCTTTCTGGAACCTCAAACTAAATCTCAGTGGTTTAGTATACCATATGTATTTAATATGTATTCTAACAGAAATGTTAAAGCATGAGAAAGTAGAGAGAAAAAAGACTTGGAATCACTCAGGCTTGATTTCAATCTCATAACAACTGTTAGTGAGTATTTTTTTAAAGGATTCTAAAATAATAGTAATCACATTAACAATCTAAATCTTAATAGTAGTTTATAAGTGCTCCAGTCGCTCAATTGGGTAGTGCCTGGTACTGATAATAGTAGTCTATAGTTTACAGTGAAGTTTCAAATTATGCAGCATTAGAAAAGCCCCTTTTTTAGAAAAAACAGTAAAATTTCTACCATTCTTGACAATTAAACGGAGTTCTATAACCTAGGGGCAGATTTGGAAACGTTTAGGAAATATAATTCCACCATAACTACGTTTAGGGCTTAATGTTGCCATGCCACAAGATGACCCACCCTCCATTTTTTTCTGCTCAGTCTTATATAGAAGATTTCTTGGTTTCTTCCTCTGGCTTCTTCACTTCTTAAAATATATGAAGCCTGACAATTAAGTTTGTGAACTTGCCACCATGTGCTTATGTTGACAGCACTGTAAAAAACTCCGTTGCAAGAATGGTGGAGCCTGAATTAGAGCAACAAGCCACATTAAATTTCTTCTTAAACTTGGCAGAAGTTGATGTGAAATCAGAGATACATTTGTCCTACTTTATGGGGATAATCCTATGAAGAAAATAGCAGTGCACAAATGGTGAGAGAAAGTGTCACTGATGAAGAGCAGTCAGGGCAGCCACTAACAAGTAGAACTGATGAAAGCATTGCAAAAATCCATTGAATTGTATGTCAAAATTGTCAGCTGACTATGAGAAACATAGAAGACCAGATAAACGTCCGTGGAGAAACAGGAAAATCTTAACTGAAAATTTTGGCATGAGAAAGATGTGACTCTTGCACCATGGCAATGTACCAGCTTCCATGGCACTGTCTGAGGGAGTTTTTAGCCACTGTACAAATAATTGTATAGGAACACCCTCCCTACTCACCTGATCTGGTCTCTAATAACTTTTTCTTTATCTAAAGATAAGGGAAATAGGGCGGCACCTGTGGCTCAAAGGAGTAGGGTGCCGGCCCCATACGCCAGAGGTGGCGGGTTCAAACTCAGCCCCAGCCAAGAACTGCAAAAAATTAATTAATTAATTAATTAATTAAAGATAAGGGAAATATTAAAAAGATGACATATTGAAAACATTCAGGACATCAAGGTAATATGACAATCGCTCTGATGACTACCCCAAAAAAGAGTTCCAAAATTGCTTTGAAGGATAGACTGTGCACTGGCATCATGCAATAACTTCACCAGGGAAGTACTTCAAAGGTGACCACAAGGATATTCAGCCATGAGGTATGTAGCATTTTTTCTAGAATGAGTTTGTGAATTTAATTGTCAGACCTCATACACATTCTCAATTTCTTTATGGTCTTGACAGCCAAATCTATATGCCCAATCTAATCATCTCTCATGCATACAATCATTTATTAACACCTTAAGCATGGACCAAATGATAGAGATGAAAAGTAGAATAAGGATCACTCATTTAAAACAAACAAAGAAAATACCAGCAGAAAATTTTTCTGACTTAAAGAAAGATCTGAGAAGCCATATTGTTAGGGTCTTCTGATGCCAAACAGGAGGAGCTGAAGAAAGACCACAACTAGACATATCAAATGTCAGAACTGCAAGGATGAATATAACTTCCTAAATCTTCCAGAGGGATAAAAAGTTAATAGACGAATAAAACTAAAATTAACATAAAATATTTATCAATAATACTTAAGAGTGGGGAAAAAAGAGTAGGAACTTAAAATTTCTCTGGAAAACAAAAAATGTTTTTGAACCTAAGCAGACAAATGGCCACTACAAATGGTCACTCCCTAATACCTAAAACCTAAATATGTTACCTTAAATGGCAAAAAAACCTTTGCAGATGAGAATAAGGTTATAAATCTTGAAATGTAGTGATTATTATGGAATATCCACATGGATATTACCTTTTGGAAAGATCTTTTCCTGGCTAGGAGATATGATAATAGGTCAGAGAGATGAGACAGGAGCATTCGACCCGCCATTGCTGGCTTGAAGTTGGAGGGAGGGGGCCATTAACCCAGGGGGAAGGGGGCTCAGGAAACATGGGACAGTCCTTAGTTCACACCCAGCAAGAAAATAGGAAACACCATCTTTTAAGCACAGGGAAGAACCTGAGTGAGCAGGGAAGAACGTGAAGAACAAATAGATTCTCCCCTAGAGACACCAGTAAAGAACCAGCCTTGTTGATACCTTGATTTTAGCTGATGAGAATTGCATTGGACTTCTGTTCTACAGAACTGTAATATGACAGATTTCTGTTGTTTTAGGCTACTAAGTTTGATCATTTGTTATGGTCACAAATTAATCTAAAATTTATATTCAGAGTTTTATTTAGTTTTGAAACACAAAGCATTTTTAGACATATACAGACTCAGAATATTTCCCTTCTAATTGCTCTTTCTGAAATACTCATTTGATAGTACTCCATGAAAAAATATAAAAAGAACTAATAAGTTTTGGTGAACAATGGAACTAACATTGTCAGCAGATGTAAAAAATTAAATCTTAGGATGATAGATAACTGTGCATCAAACTTGGATGCACATGAAACACATGACAATGCCGAGGTCATGAAGGCATGAAACATGAAAACATTGACAATGATTTCAAGGAAAATATTGAGGGAAATAGAAGATAAAATAACAACTGAAAGATTTTAGTAACATAAAGAGATCATATGATTTTTTTTCTTAAAAAGAAACTCTAAGAGGCATTTGAGAAAGAATAATAAGAATAGAAAATTCCATAGGAAATGTCATAGTATATATTAGGTAACTCAAAATACACAACAATATTGAACAATTTCCAGTGTGCAAGCAAATCCACTTAACTTTCTTTTTTAATACATGTATTTTATTATTCTTCATTACATTATTTCCCCCCCACCCCCAGTGGTAAGACAGAATTTATTTACAGAAAAGAATACAGAAAACACTAAAGCTCCTGGTAGAGGGAGAGAATTCAAGTGGGGAGAGAGATGCTCTCTCCATTTCTCTCCCTGTCTTTCCCTGTCTCCTCCTTTAGGCCTTTAGTCTCAGGGTATATATAGGTGTATGGGTTTCTTGGCCAGGAAACGAATGAATACAGTCCCTTCCGCAGGGGGCAAGGTGAATGAATGTATCAATGAATGGATACAGTCCATTCATGGAATTGAGGCCTAGGAAATTCACAAGAAATTGACCTAGGCATAGGAAATGGGGGTTCCACATTTAGTCCT
>CAUYON010145151.1:0-49863 GCA_963573935.1 Arctocebus calabarensis
ATCACTAAAATAATTTAAAAATCTACCCAAGCTCAGACACTGTGGATTGGGGGAAAGGGAAGGAGGCTTGTTCGTGGCTCGCTTTGTACTTTATATGTGGATAAACACTTCCACACCAAGCCGGCACTATGAAGTCAAAAGAAACAACACGCTGACCAAAGACGGGAGGAACCGCTGAATTGACACCTGGGGGCCTTGGAAATGCTGCTCCTGTTGACAGGTGGCTTCCTTGTCCCTTGTGAGAGATGGGAAAGCCTGTGCCCTTTGGGCAAAGTCAGACCCTGCCTGTACCCTGCCCACCCTCCCCTTCTCCCTTCCCATGCCAAGTCCTTGGCCCAAGGGTCATGGTTAGAAATGGTTTCAGTGCAGTTGGGCAGTGAAGGGTCCCCAGGGCTGGCCAGGCCACCGTTACTGGGCCCCAGGCCCGGACTCTGGGCCTGTCACAAGATCGCACACTGCAGTTTGTGGGTGCCAGTGGCCCGGTCTCCTCGCCACTTGGTTTTCTTCTTCTTCTTCTGGCTTTTTTCTGGAATCTGTTGCCTTTTGAAACAAAAGGACAAAAGGCAAAGTCAGAATGTGTTTTCTTCCGCTCTGTCCCTTAACTCCCTCAGCCCTGGATCTGAGGCAGAGGAGGCTTGTTTTGGCAGGAGTGGAGGGTGAAGAGGGTGGGGATGGGCCCAGAGGTGCCGCAGTTCTGGCCAGAGGGGGGCCTGGCTGAGAGGGTCTCTTGAGCAATGAAACGAGGGAGGGAGAGGAGGGAGAAACTTAAAACCCCTACTGATGGGGATCGCTGACATTATGCCGTGCTATGCTGTAAACCATACACAACTTTATGTTTTACAGAGTTTTGGCCTCTATTTCTGTGTTTCATATTTTGAATAAAATAACAGGTCAGCTGAGTGCCAAAGCCTTTTATGTGTTTTCTCCTATGTCTAAAACCTGCCCTTGGACTTAGAGGCCTATATTGAAGACAAGAGCATAGGCTATCTAATAGCAGCTTATCCTAAGTGGAGGCAAAATGCCCCAACGAGAATCATCTCAAGGGTGCCAAAGTACAAAGTCATAAAGTGAAGACCATAATAGTCCCCATGACGCTGGGGGCTGGAGAGAAAACAAGCTTGCTGAGTGTCTTGGGGAAGTTGGGTGGCCAATAGGGAAGGACTCTGTCAGAGGCCCAGATCTGATTTCACATCTCACAGCATGAGGCCGACGACTCTTGAGAGCTGGACCGTGGTGTCTGACAACACTGGTTGGCCTCCTTTATGTGTGGAAGACTGGGAAACAGGATGGGTAGGTAGTGGGGGACATGGCCAGGAGGCTATTTCGGTCATGAGAGGATGAAGTGAACGGGGTCCACGCAAAGGACCCTACCAGAGACCATTCATTAAAACTGCTGACAATACTTGGGCACTGACAGGGGGTGGGGTCAGGAAAGGACACATGTGCAACAAAATTTGAAATTTGAGGGCTCTGAAATTTGAGCCTTGCAATCAAAACTTTGGTAGTTCAGGGCAAATGTCAAAAGGCAGGGAAGGGGAGAGGGGTCTAGTTGGTATGGCATTGAAAGCTCTGGTATGGGGAAACACTGACGATGGCGGCAGGGAGCTGCCTTCCAGGGAGCCTGAGCCTGTCCCACCAGGAAGGCATTTCCAGTTAGCAGTCTGTGCAAACTTCACCACAGAACTGTTTGTGGTTGGGCAGAGGAGGGTGGAAAAAGCGAGGAAAAGAAATGGAGGGAGGTACGAGAAATCCAAAACCAGGCCCAGAATTGCCGGTGGCCTCAGAAGGAGAGCTAGTCTTCAAGCCCGCCCTCTGCGGCCAGGTGCCCACCCAGGCTGCAGAAGCCTGTTTCCAGGGAGGTGGCGGTACTCACCTGATGACTCTCACGAGGTCATGGAAGGCTTTGTCAACATTGAGAGGTGGGTCCTTGGCACTGGTTTCTATGTATGGAATCTGAAAGGCAAAGCTCACTTGGTCAAAGTGACACTGAGATTTCTACAGCCCTGCACCACCCTTAAAAATTCCAGAGGTTCTGAGGAACCCAGGTGCTTTCAAAGCCCCCCACAGAACCAATGGCCCCCAATAGCCTCAAGCCTCCTTTGGTGGCTTCTCAGTCTTTAAGGTTAGAAAGGTTTACTAATGACTTTCCTAATTCCCTCTTGTTCTCTCATCACAGGGATATTTAATAGTTCCCTAAAAATAGAATAAAAAATGATCTTTTTATATACTTGAAGACAAGACTGTTTCACTAATCAAACTAAAGTGCATTCTGATTCTCTCCAGGTTTCTTTCTGAAGCCCGTTTCTCTACCTTGTGGTGACTTCTGTCCCTCCTCCTGGGTCCCTGCACAGTGCACTCTGATCCTGGATGCCGGACACCACCCCCAATAGGCCTGCCCGGCCCAGCTCTTGTTTGGTCTGTATCTACGAGCCTGGGCGCTCAGCCATGTTTATACGACGTTTTTGTCAGCACAGTTCATGCCGAGGAATCATCACTGGCTCAAAGGGAGCAGCATGTGGGGAGATGTGACCAAAATGACCCCAAAGGACGAATTTCCAGGGCCATGGCTACACACCAAGTTATGGACTGGCGCAGGGAGGAGAACAAAGGCTCCATGGGGCCAGGACACACTCCCCAGCGTTCATGCCTCCCACGTGTGGGGGGTTTGTGAAAACATGCACAGGCCTCCCCTGAAGGGATGCAGGTAAGCTGACTGTGATCAGACTGCAGAACTGTGTTATTTTTCACAACGTTTTTCAGATGACAAAATAAATGCCTTTCATTATTATAATACCTTTGGGAAAGAAAAGCACAGTGAAGAAAATAAAAATGACTGACACGTTAAATGCATGGGGAAAGGGGACAGAGTAAGTTGTTTTAGAGGAGTGTATATATAATAAGTCGCTGGACATATCTTCCCATCCATTGTTGCTGTGTGCAGTCAGGTGCTCACACCTTGCTGTGGCTAAACAGAGGTCTTGTTGGAGCCAACAGACACACAAGGGCAGAGCACAAAGGCAGAGCACAGACCTTCCAAATATTCATTTGAAATATGTGAGCCTCTGATGACACCAAATAGTCCCTCTGATGCCCTCCGTGTGGGCTGTTTGGAGCTTCAGTTCTCAGTATCCCTGAGCTCATTTAATCCTCACATTAACCTTCAGACTTTCCATTCTGCAGCTGGGAGACTGAGCTCAGAGTGATGTACTTGCCCAAGGTGAACAGCAGCCAGCAGAGAATCAGGGTTTAGACAAGGTACACTCTCCACTTCCCCTCCTGGCCTCTGTGGACAGGTAGGAGGTGCTGAGGTCAACTTGGAAGCCTCTTCAGCTGGACACCATCCCAGGTGTGGAAGGTGCCCCTAATAAGAGGCTGGTAGAGCCCTGTGAGGCTCCTGTAGGTCAGGACAACATCTGAAAGGGAGGCAGGAAGGGAACTGCAGCTGGAGCTTGGACCTACCTGGGGCCCCTTCACATCCTATACTCCTGCCAGCTACAAAAGTCCCAGTTCCAGGGGTCTCAGACCACTATTGCCTGTGGTCCCACTGCATTGCTGAGTTGTGTTATCCTCTGGGGCCCCAGACACCTTCCACCTTCTTTCTAGGGGTCCTGCCTCTACCACTGAAGACACACTCATGTGCCTTATCTGGATTCTCAGTATTCGGTAGGAACAAAACTTAAACTAAGGGAAACCTTGAAATAAACTAGTATCATTAAACTCCACCAAATGGATAGGAAATGCCACCTTCCTGCCTTAGGTGGGTGTAACCTGCCTTAGATAAAGGGGAACTCTCCTTAAGAACTATAAAATCAGGGTGTCACTGATGATACCTTACAAAGTGATCTGATCAAGTCATTTGGCAGCAGCATTAGCTGTAGGAGAAACAGCTGAGAGGCTAGAGACTCAGGCACTAGTGAGGAGGGGACAGTATCATAGGCTGTGAGCCCCCAAAAGTCACCTAACCTTCTGTGTCTCATTCCTTTTATTCGTAAAATGAAACTGCTGCTGCTGGTGTAGCACCCTTGCCCCCCAGGGCTGCTGAGGGTGGGGGCCCTTGGAAGGTTTATGTGAAAGCCCTCAGCAAGCCCTCCCCAGATTTGGGGACTGCTCATTTATGGAGCCCACGAATATGAAACAAAACAGCTCCAGCTCCAGCTCCCATGGCCCACCTCTGGTCAGGATGTCAGGCACCCTGGCACACTCTCCACAGGCCTGTTTCTCACACTACACCAGGCAGTCAGTTCCTGGGCCTTGTCCAAGCAGCTCCTGACTCGGTCGACCACTCCTTCTCCTAGAGGCATCTTCCTGACTTGGCTCCCAAGACCTCTGACCTCTCGGCTTATCTCTCTGGTAATTCCTCTTCATCTGCCCACACCCAGACAAGGAAGGGGACCCAGTCTCAATCCCAGGACCCCTTGCCTGCCTACAAGTGCTCCCTTGGGTCTCATCACTTTAAACTCCACCTACCTGCTGAGAGTTTCCCATGTTTTCCTGCAGCCAGGTATGTGTGACTGCCATCCTAACTGCTCCATGCCATTATCCACCAGGCTCGGGGGACCAGCCCAGCTCCTGGTCTCTCTCTCACACTCCTGCAGTCTTTCCCAGCTCACTTACTGGAGCTCCAGTCTCCTGAAGGTTGCGCATACCTAGAACCTTGGATTACTCCTCGATTCTTCTTTTTTCTCTCACCCCAAATCAAATATGTGAACAGATCCTATTGGTTCTCTTAAAAACACAGCTGCCTGACACTCCCTCTCAGCACCCTGACAAGCATCACACTGGCCCCGTCAGCCTGCACCTAGGTCCCTGTGGCAGCCTGGGCATGGTCTTCATGCTCTTGCCCGTGCCCCCCAGACTACTCTCCATATGGCCACCAGAGAGAAGCCATCCCACTGCAGGTCAGAGCCCGTCACTCTGCACTCCACACCCTGCAGTGGTCTCCCTTCTGGCGCACACCACCCCTCTGCCTTCGCTTCCTGCTCTGTCTGCTGGAATGTTCTTTCTCTAGATATCTGCATGGCTTACTCCCTTACCTCCTGGAAGTCTTTGCTGAAACAGACCTTTCCCAGCAAGGCCTGCCCTGGCTGCCTGTGTGGAAAAGCCCCCTGCATCACGCCACCCAGCCCCTGCCCGGGCTTGCTTGTTTCCATTGTGCCTCGCCCTTGGATACACTCCAGTCTGCTTTGTTTACTGTCCCTTTCCTGTCACTGGAAGAGAGCACCATGAGGCAGGGAGTATTCTTTCCAGGGCCTGAACTACAAAATGAAGAAGTGAGCACAGAAGGTACAGTGTAGGTGGGACTCACACCCAGTGCTCCTCCTCCACCCATAGGGTGGGGGAGGGGCGCCTGGCAGCAGAGGGAATGTGTGCATAACTGACCCCAGGAGGCCAGGTCCACGCTGTGCCAACGCTGGGGAGGAGAAGGAAGCCCAGAGACCCCACCTAGCATCTTCCAAAGGGCAAAGGAGCCTCACAATGAACTGGAAAACAAAGATGTCTCCTACCATGCCATGGGGCCTGGGGAGCATCTTGGGTTGATCATTTGTCAAATGGGGACAACGATGCCTACCCCAGGTGTGGCTGGAGCAGATGACATGGTACACATGCTGACACAGAGCAGGGCTCAGAGAGCAGTAGCTGACCCTGACTGTTCTGGACAGTCAGACAGCCGGCTCAGGGGAGCATGGAAGCCACGCCCTCACACAGCCCTGGAGGAAGCTACTGGCGAAGCGGTTTTGGCCACCTTGAAGGCACCTGGACCCCACATCAGAGCCTCTAATGACTGACAGAGGGGCTTTCTCTCTGGTCCATTACCTTGTTTCAAATATACCCCCCAACACATATGCCCTCCGAGGCCACTCTATGGAACCCAGCTGGCTACCTAGGGGACCCTAGTCCACTTCTGAAGACCAGGACTGCAGGAGTGGTCAGATATCAACTTTATACATCCTCTGACCCCCAACATACATACACACATCTACATTGTGACCCCCAACACACACACACACCTATGTTGTGACCCCAAAACATGCATATACCTATATTATGACCCTAAAACACACACACTCCCTACATTCTGACCCCAACACACATACCTACATTGACCCCCAACACACATACACCCCTACATTGTGACCAACACACACACCCACATTATGACCCCCAACACATATACCACTTCACTGTGACCCCCAACACACGCACACACCTATATTGCAACCCCAACACACATACACAAACACACACACACACACCTACATTGTGTTTGGCTGCCATTTCTTTTCCTTGCTCCCTGGTGATTTTCCTCAAGTGCATCAGATCAACCTTGTTGGCCACAAGGATCATCGGGAACGACTCCCTGGGAAATAAAGAACAGCAGGTCTATGAGGTTTCACCCCCCTACACACCTGGTTAAGGAGGTGCAGCCACACCGAAGGCATACACAGCCCCTAACCCCTCCCAAGTCAGCCTGGGCCAAAGCCGCTTGTGTCCTCTTTACCAAAGAAAGACTTGGGGGTCAGGGTCTGGGGGCTGCTGGCCAGGGACTGGGTCCGCAGACCCAGTTCCCTTCTTTAAGCCACTCAGATGTACCAACCGTGAGGGGCTGCTGTGGCCCTCTGTGACAACTTGCGAAGAGCACCGGGAAAGGGTCTGCCTCCCAGCAGGCACCTGACAAACAGCAGCTGCACAATTAACTAGAATAGCTCCCAGAAAAGGAAGTGTGGGATCAGAGGCCTGTCCATCTTAAAGATTGTTATTAATGTCTGTGGCCAAACTGCTCTCCAAACGTGAATGAGACAAGCATCTCACAGCATCTCTGTCTGCACTGGATTATCTTCATTTAAAAAATTATAATTTGATGGATTAAAAAAATGATACTTTATTCTTTTCCTTACTCTTCTTTGATTAGCAAGAAAGCTGAATTTTTTCTAACATCTGAGGCACTGAAACTTTCTCTTTAGAGATTCATATATTCAGGGGCTTAACCCAAGACTCCCTACTGAGCCTTGCATGTCTACTTGTGTATGTGTGTGTGTCCCTTGACCTGGCAAAGTTATTAACATTTTCCTTTATAATGGGTGTTAGCTGGATTTTCCTATCTTTACTGGGATTTGTTCAAAGCTTGCTGTTTTCTTAGTAGTTTGTCCTTTCATTTTCTTGACATTGCCTCTTTGAGATCCAATTAACTGACAAGACCAGTTGGGTTTAAAACAGGCTCCAGATTATTTCACTACTCTACATAATGCTAAAAAAAAATGAGCCTTTAATTAGGGACTTACAGTTTCATAGTCAAATGAGATTTAACCAATTGCAATGTATACTGGAGAGAAAATGTACTTTTTCTTTGAACATAAATATAATTTGGTTAAATTGGAATTGAAAAACAACGATGTTCATGATGATCCCTTGATTGAAGAGGCAGTTTATAAGAGACAGGAGGGAGCTGACCCCTTGAAGCCTTGGAAGCAGTTTGGGCCCCCCAAAAAAGCCCAGGGTAGGTGTCAGAGGAACTAACAGGGAGAGAATTCAGGGCTGCCTGTCTGTTTCCCTGCATGTCCCTGAATATCTGAGAAGGAGAGAAAGAGAGTAAGAGAGGAAGACAGATAGAGCCCAGAGCCCCTCTGACCAGGGGCAGGGACGCCCTGGCCCAGGCCCTCACCTGTCCTTGACACGCAGGATGAGCTGGTGGAAGCGGTCCACGTGCTCGAAGCTGGCCTTGTCGGTGACGGAGTAGACGATGAGGAAGCCGTCCCCCGTGCGCATGTACTGCTCCCTCATGGCACTGAACTCCTCCTGCCCAGCCGTGTCCAGAACTAGGGTGGGATGAGGCCACTCAGGGGCTGTCTCTGCCCACCCTGGAGCCCTAAAGGCTGCTGACCCTGTGCTGCTGTGCCCACTGTGGCTCCCTCGCAAGTGCTCCACGAGAGGCCACACAAGCTCCCTGGCACTATAAGGGCCACCTGAAGGCTGCTTCAGAGGCTCCCACTGACTCACTGTGGACCCACCAAACCCTTCCCTGATTCCAACCCACAGTGCTCACTTGGCCTGAACTCTCAGCCTCACAGCCTACAGACGAGCCTCAGGAAGTCAGCGACCTGAACCCCTCCGGGAGTCCTCAGACCTGGGTGTGGATCCCTGCTGCAGGCCTTACAAACTGTGATTCCCTGGGGAGTTACCTGATTCTGAGCCTCCATTTCTTCCTCTATATAATCAAACAGTGTCTCTACCTTGCAGCCCCTGGGGAAGGAGAGCTTGCTTGTGATGTCCCTTGCAGAGAGCATAGAACAGGCCATCTGGGGCTCCTGAGGCCCTCCCTGCAGGACAGATACTAAGTAGGCCTTGGGGAAGGAGTGGCCCTGCAGCAGCCAAGGGTACTCACCTCCCAGTAGGGGGCTGTTGTGGGGGTGGGGCAGGAAGCAGGGTGCTGGGGAGAAGGGGGAAGACCTCAGGAGGCTCTTCCTCATCCCACCCAGTTACTGACTCCTACTGTTCACCATCCTTCAGCTTCCTTGCTCCTGAGGGAAAGTGCTCACCCTCTGCTCACAGTCATAGCTGCAAAGGCCTGACCCCCCCCTCCCACCCTCTGGGGCATGAAGGCTGAACTTGCAGCCTCCCCCTGCCCCTGTTCACATAAAGGCTGAGCCTGCAGCCTCCCCACTGCCCCTGCTCACATGAAGGCTCCCCTCCAAGTTCCAGAGCCCTCTACTTTCCAACCATACCCATATTTTCCGTGTCCCTGGAGGCAGTGAGGTGAGTGGTTACAGATTTTGGAGCCACACCAGTAGGCTCAGCATGGCTCCTCACTCTCAGGTTGTGACCCTGGGCACACTCGCCTCTCTGTGACTATGTTCCCTAACATGGGGATGGCCAAGGTTGTTCTCAGTTGTTACAGGTAATGTGCCTAGAGCAGCACCTGGCACCAAGAAGTTCTACAGAGGGTCTGCTGGGAGCTTGCCATCCTCACCCAGCGTCTTCTCTCCCACTCAGGCTACTTTCCCCGCCTGCGACTCCTTCCTCCAATTCCTCCTCCTTTCCCCCCTCCCCAGCCTTGGTGAACTCACTCTGGTCAACATTCTGCTGCCAGAGACCCCAGGACTCTCACCCCAATGACCCTTCTTGGTACAACCTAGCTGGTTGGAGGGTCCTGGGAGAAGTTGGTGTCCTTTTGGACAGGGAAGGAGGGCCTCTCTCAAGAGGTGGCATCTGAGCAGAGACTAAAGCAAGGGAGGGAGGGAGCCATGTGACGCAGGGGAAGGGACTCCAGGCAAAGAGAACACCACAAACCCACGGCTCAGAGGTGGAACAGAACATGCGAGGGCATGCCTCAGGGATGAGGGGGAGGAGGAGAGGAGACTGGGGATGCTGGTGACAGGGGCAGGTCATGGAACCTGGCCCACTATATAAGCAAGACAGGGGAAAAAGAAAGACACACTACACAGGACATCCTGAAAAGCTCATTCTGGTTGCTGGGGACAACAGACTAAGAGTGAGGCAGGGGACTGGTGAGAAGGCTGGTGCCCTGATCTAGGCATGCCATGTTGGAGGCCACACCATGGGTGCTGTGGGAAGTGACCAGATCCAGGCCACTTCCTAAGACAGAGCTAATAGGAAAGGGGCTTTCAGGAGCAAAGTGTCGGGTGGGATGAGGGAGAGTGGCTTTGAGGACGATGCCTGTGTCTGGCTGAGCACCTACCAGGTGGTGCCACATACCCAGGTGGGGAAGGCTCAGAGAGAAATAGGGTCAGGAGGGCTCGATTGCTGACACGGGCCTCGAATCATATCACACATGCATGGGGAACTTCCAACATCTGGAGACTTACATCAGACACAGAGGAGACAGGGCGGGAGGTACAGATGTGGGAGTT
This sequence comes from Arctocebus calabarensis, assembly GCA_963573935.1. NCBI lineage: Eukaryota > Metazoa > Chordata > Mammalia > Primates > Lorisidae > Arctocebus > Arctocebus calabarensis. Next base: position 9,867 of record CAUYON010145151.1, read on the forward strand.
ATTAAGTGTAGAGGTCAAGGAAAGCCACAGTAGGACACCGGGGATGCACATTTCCCTTGGCAGGGACCTCAGACAGTGTCCGAGAAGTGGCTGGTCCCCATAGCTTGTCAGTCATCCAGCACTTCAGAGGCACAACTGACGGATCCAAGATGTGCCCCTGATGTAAGGCTGCCCATGGCTACTCTTGCATATTCCCTGGGCCTAAGTCTCATGTGGTAATGGGCTCCGGGATGGGCAGGTAACTGACATCCTGCAATGTTAAGCGAAGGGGCTAAGAAGATGGGACCAGGTAAGGACTGTGGGAAGATGGAGGCAGCTTCCCCAATATTTCTCAGGGATGAACCTTCGAACACAGGAAACTTAACCTGTTTTCCAAAAAAAAAAAAAAAAAAAAATCTGCCCAGAATTGCTATCAATAAAACAGATGGAAATGTTATGAATTTGGCTGAAGTGGGGATGGGAAGAACTGAATAGAAGACATTAAGGTAATATTGCCATTAGTATATTTTAAAGGTTATCCAACACAAAAACTAGAGATCTAGGATATTTAAAAACATGATCATCTAAAAAAAAAAAAATGTTACAACTCAATAAGGAGCTGAAAATAAAAATGGGCCTTGTAGAAAAGAAAAATAGTTATCTCAAGTACTGAAGGCTTTAGAAGTCATATTACCACTACTTTCTAAAAGAATTCTTGGAGGTTGTACTCTAGCAAAGTAAAAAACAAATCAGCAAAAAAGACCAGTGGTATTACAGGGGTAAGTGGAGAAAACAGAAAAATTTAACAGGTAAGTTTAGATAAACGTTGTTGCATAATTTGAAGAGAATAAATGATAATTTAGAACTAAAATCTATGGTGATCCATGCATGAGGATAGGAGCCAGGAAAAGGTAAGTTACTACTAAAGTTCCTGCTTTATTTGGGAAGAGGCTAAAGCTCTCAATTACATCCAGATGCTGACAGAAAAGTATGAGCATACACTCATGTACATACATAGCATAACTATCAGAAAAACAGAAACAGACCCAACTTGCTAATCAATAGGGGAAAGAAAAACAGAACAAGTCAATGGAGCCAATCCCACAAAAGGCAAACATAAACTTAACAAAAATAGGCAAATATAATGAAAAGTAGACATGAAATAATCTGGCAGAAATAAACCTAACTGTGACTAATTATAGTAAATATAAACGAGTTACGTGTACTTGTTAAAAGCAGTTAACACAAAATTCATTTGTCTACTACCTTCAAAAGACATATAAAGCAAAATGACACAGAAAGAATGAAAAATGGAAGGATAAAACAGAGTATATCCGCTTACATGCTAAGCAAAAGAAAAGAAGTACGTCCACAAAACAGAATCCAAGGCCAAATCATTAAACAGGACAAAGATAGGGTATTTACAGTGGGGAGAGGTACCAGCCTCAAGAAGTACTGAAGTCCATGGAGAGAGCTGGAACATATTCTTCTTAGCAAAGTATCTCAAGAATGGAAGAAAAAAGTATCCAAAGTACTCAGCCCTACTAGGAAGCTAATTTAAAGGTCTCATATGAAGGCTATAAACCAACTATAGCACAAGAATATGGGAAGGAAGAGGAGAGGGGAGGTTGGGGTGGAGGGAGGGTATTTGGTGGGGCCACACCTATGGTGCATTTTAGAGGGGTACAGGCGGAACTTACTAAATGCAGAATACAAATGTCTTCATACAATAACTAAGAAAATGCCATGAAGGCTATGTTAAACAGTTTGATGAAAACATTGCAGATTGTATATGAAACCAGCACATTGTACCCCTTAATTGCACTAATGTACGCAGCTATGATTTAACAAAAAAAAAAAAAGAAAGAAAGAAAAAAACAAAACAAACAAAATGGAAACAAATAGTCTCGAAAGAAAAGGACTGTGCAAGGTGGCTGACTGGTCCCGGGCTCACAGTGAGCTGTGAGCTCAGCAAGAGAAAGACCCTGTAGGGGGGCTGCCAGGGTACCCCAGTAGGAGCAGAAGCTTTGGAATTAGACAGGCTCAGGTTTGAAATTCAACTCTGCCATCCACAAGTGGTGTGCCCTGTGTCTCCACTGACTCCAGCTTCAGTCTTCCCATCTGCAAAGTGGAAACAATGCTCAGAGGACAAAGTCCTAGATACCCCTCACATGCAGCTCTGCATTAAACACTCTATTTATTACTTTTAATGTTTTCCATGAAAGACACTTACATAGACTTAGGATGTTCAGCCCAGAAGAGTGATAGCAAGCCAGAGCTGAAGAGTCATGATAATTGTCTTTGTTTATTTTCCTATGAGTTAGCCATTTCTTAAAAATTTTTCATTGATGCATAATAGATGTACCGTTTCAGGGTACATGTAAAAAGTGAATATATTCATATAACTTATAAAGATCAAATCAGCATGCTTGGGATATCTATCACCATAACTATTTGTCTTTTCCTTATGCTGGTTAGCATAAGGATAACCAGGTATATTAATCAATATTGGTTCACCGAACATTTAACTACACGGTACGTATATTTACCGGATCATTCTTGTTTTATAAAAAAAAGAGCGGCACCTGTGGCTCAAAGGAATAGGGCGCCGGCCCCATATGCCAGCAGTGGCGGGTTCAAACCCAGCCTGGCCAAAAATTGCCAAAAAAAAAAAGGAGTGACGTGGAGAGGTAACGTGTACTGAATGGCTTCCAGCAAAAAGTGTTGTCTGTCTCCTGCATTATGTCACTGCTTCCCCAAAAGACAGTCACCCATGATGTATAAGTAACACACAGTACTTAATGGATCAAGAGATTTGATATGGGCTCTTAGTAATAAATCCACAGTCCAAAATGGGGGAATTTTCTTACAACCTGTTTTCCCCAAAGAGCTATTAATAAAGAGGATATATTTCTACTAAACCAAGGTTCCTGGGACATAAACCCTTCCTCGAGTCCTGCCGAGCCCTTTATCCCGGCTGAAAAAGGACTGGAATGATTGATGAATCCTGCCAGGAGACTGTCACACATTCTGCCTTGCACCATTATGTACATTTCATTCGTAGTAAACTTTAATGTGGGTATCTTTCAAGCTCTAGCTGGAAATGGGCAAGTTTAAAGGAGCCTTTTCAGTTTAACAGTGCTACAATTACAGTCCCCGTTCTGTGCCAACCCGTGAGGTCACTTAGTGGGAATGCGGAGAGACCTGTGCCTCTCATCTCATCCGATCCCCCCACCCAACCCAAGCCAAAAGAGACCTGTAAACTTGGGCTCTAGACCGGAAAGTCTAGAAAGCTGGTGTCAACAGAAATTTCTCCTGATTGATGGTTGATGTGGAAGCCCCACATAGAGAAGAGGAAATTCAAAGGCAATGTTGAACTCACCTGAACCAGAGTCATAGCTAGTAATTTCACAGCTTGCATGGAATATAATTGAGCAGGTGAAATTTAATACGTGTCTCAAACTGTGGATAACAATTCTTCTAGTGATGGTGTCTCATTCTGCTAGAGATGAGAGGAACCTTTAAGTTGATGCCAAAGGACTGACCTACATGGAGGTGTTAATAATAATAATAATAATTTTAAAAAGTAAATCCAGGTGGTCCCCACCCTCACTCATCCACAGTTTCTTTCTTTCTTTCTTTTTTTTTTTTTTTTCTTTTCACTCTGTGGCCCTGGCTAGAGTCCCTAGTGTCATAGCTCACAGCAACCTCAAACCCTTGGCCTCAAGCAATCCTCTTGCCTCAGCCTCCTGAGTACCTGGGACTACAGGTGTACACCACAATACCCAATTTTTTTTTGGTCTAAACAATGTCTTGCTCTTGCTCAGGCTGGTCTCCGAACTCCTGAGCTCAAGCGATCTACGACTCTTGCCCTCCCGCAGTGCTAGGGTTACAGGCGTGAACCACCATGCCCTGCCTCTTATCCACGGTTTTGTTCTTAAAATTTGCCTTACCTGTGATCAAACCTTGGTCCAAAAATATTAAAAAGAAAATTCCAGACATAGACAGCTCATGCGTTTGAACTGTGTGCCCTTCAGAGAAATCTCACATTGGCCATTTGCATGTTGCCTGACACATCGTCGTCCTTTTTTCCCGTATGTCCACACTGCATACAAGCATTACCCACCCTCAGTCACTCAGCAGACTCCCTGGGATTAGGTCAGGAGTACAGAGCAATGTTTCGGTTTGGCCCTACCTGCAATTTCAGGCATCCACTAGAGGACCCTGCAGACGTCCCCAAGGATGAAAGAATACTGTCCTCCAGTGACTGGGAATTTGGAAGGTCCCAGATCTCAGTCAATCCAGATCAATAGTTTTCTGATATTGTTAATAATTTACCTTTAACGAAACAAAAACCAAACAAACTCTTCTTGGTTTTTCCTGGAAAACTCAGGCTTGAGAGGATGCACGCACACACATTTAAAGTTTATTCAAAGTGTCTATGAAGTTAAACAGGGTCAGGACAATCACGGACCAGTCAGTTGACATCTTAATAGAGTCCAGAAACAACTTCCCAGCTCCTTCCCTGGTCTGCCTGGTGACACTATTTTAGAAGTAGCTAAAGCACCGCTGTCCCTGCTGTTTAAATTGCCAGTCTTGTTTAGGACACTGTGACAGGTAGAGGTGCTGTTAATTGAGTTCCCCTTGAATAATTCACTCTCTGCCTTGGGGGTGGGGAGTGGAGAGCATTTGTGTTTCCTGCGGGATCCCATTGAGATGCAGCCCCAGCCACTACAGAAGATACTAATAATCTCTGGCTCCAGAAACCAGAGGCAGCTGCCAGAGGTGGCCTTTCTTTTTCCTAGACTTAAATGTACAATTTTCCCCTAGGCCCAAAGAAATTGCTCCCTAGCCAGACAGGACACCCTGGAGCATCCTTGGGAAGTTATTTTTGCTCTTTCACCATCTGTCAATGACCAAGGGAAAGACTTTTTCTCCACAAGCCCTAAACTTAGAACGATTAGGAAAAAAAACAAAAAAGGTGTATGTTGCATTTAGCCACTTTTAAGAAAATAAATAATTGGAATTTTTGTTAGCAATATAAATCTAAACAAATTAAATAAATATTTTAAGAATTCAATTAACCCACTTTGAGAACTTGCCCAGGGTTGGAATGATCCTTCTGTGTACGTAAACTGCTCTCTCCACACCTGTCACTTAACCAAGAGCAAAACTCTGTTTTCTTCTAAAAAGCCCGCCCTCTGAATTGAGGAGAGTTGGAGCCTTTGGGGAAGACAGAAATGTCATTTGTGGGCCATTCATTCTGCCAAGCTCAGATTACTCTACAGTTAAAGGGGCAAGGACTGCTCTGCCCCACGATAAAACGTGAAATGGATTCGTACATTTATAAATAAATGAGCTGACTCTAATTGGCATTTCTCAGCCCTCTCTGGATAGTAGCTTTCTTGTTAACAAGCTGCAACATTTGACACTGGTGATGTACGAGCCTCAGAAGAGAAATTGCAGGTCTGTTTCTAAACTATTTAGTAGAAGAATCTGAAAACTTTCTGCTCCTACCTGCGCCTCTGGACCAACAGACAGGAAAGTTAACAGTAAAAGTGTTCAGGCATAACCAAAGCTAGAAATAAGAACCGAAATGTTCTCAAAAAAGGAAAAGTAGATTTTTAAGGGTATGTTATCATTGGACAAAATGACTGATTTCTAGGACGGAAGCAGGAAATATTCACAATGGCCTGGAGCATCTTGTAGTAGCGGGAAATATGGAAGTGCTAAAAAACGAAACAGAAATCCCAGGTGGATGGGGAGTATCAAACGGGCATGCCAGCCAATCACCAAAGCTGGAGTGACTTGGGCAATAAAATAAGGTGCTATTGGATTATAACTCAAAGTAGAAAATGAATATCCGTGTTTCCATTTTAAAATTATTAAATGGTTGTGTAAATAAATAAACGGGGGATAAGAGCTATATCTCCTGTTTGAAGAATTTCAGACGGTCTGTGTGGTTACGCTGCCATTGCAGACGTAAAGCCTAACTCCACACTCCTGAAATGAGGGTGGTGGATAGAAAATGCAACGGGCACAGCCAAGAAAGAGAAAAGGGACCACTTTCCCATGAAGAAACCCGACCAGCACTTCCCAGCCAGGTGATCGTGTCAGCATCAGCAGTGACAAGTCAGGCTGACAGTGAGTCCCCTTGCTCCTAGCTGACAAGGATGGTGCTAACTCTGCAGGCTTCCTCTCTAAAACCCATAATCCCAGACAAATCATGAGTGAACCATCAAGTTGCAATAGAGGGACAGCCTACAAAAATGCCTGGACAGTACACACCAAGATTGTCATGTAAAACAAAGGATTTCTAGGCCAGGCGTGGTGGCTCCCACCTGGAATCCCAGCATTCTGGGGGGCTGAGCATAAATTGCTTGTGCTCAGGAGTTTGAGACCAGCCTCAGCAAGAGTGAGACCCCATCTCTACTACAAATAGAAAAATTAACTGGGTGCTGTGGCGGGCACCTGTAGTGAGGCTGAGGCAAGAGGATTGCTTGAACCCAAGAATCTGAGGTTGCTGTGAGCTGTGACACTAGGGTACTCTCACCAGAGTGACAGAATGAGACTCTGTCTCAAAAATAAATGAATAAATAAGTAGATAAATACAAATAGATAAAACAAGGAATTTCTGAGAAAGTATCATAGAGCTTAAAGAAACACGAGAACTAAATGTAATATACTATCCTATATGAAGTGCCGGAATAGAGAAAATGCATTAGGCAAAACTAAAGAAATCTGAATCAAGTGAGCAACTTAAATTTGTAATAATGTGTCAACACGGGTTTATTAGTAACTAATATATCTTACTAATAAAATGTTACTAACAGGGAAAGTAGGTGTGGGTAAATGGGAATTATCTGTACTATCTTCTCAATTTTTCTGTGTGTCTAAAACTGTCTCAAAAATAAAGTTAGTTATTTTAAAAATAAAGGATTCATACATTGATGTGTGAATGAGATTATTCAGGAAATTATCTAGGACATTTTTAGGTGAACATGCTCAAAATAGAGAGTAAAACCAACCTAGCCTTCTCGGTCTTTTTAAGTACTTGAACTTTATCCCTAAAATTCACTCCTGGTGCCATCTACTCAATCAAGAAAATGTCTCTAGTTAATGAGGGTGTATCCCATAGACCCAATGCCACTTCAGTCCTTGGGTGTGGAAGCAATTAAAAGGTGAGGCTATGTTGCCAGGAATATCTTTCCTCTCTGGGTATAGCAGGTGGATGGATGATGGGCCAGCATCTCACATTGACAACTGGTGCTCCTGAGGAAACCTAGTTAGTATTCTGCCCTTCAATTTGTGCATCCATTTGTTGAACAAATATTTATGACACCTTTGTGTTCCAGGAGTGATTCTAGGCACTGAGAATATAGCTGGGAACAAGACCACCAATCTCTCCTGAATCTCTCCTTCTGGGGGGAATAAAGGGGACAGCAATTCAATTAATTTGGTCATCCCACCAATCACTGACCACCAGCTCTTCACCCCCACCAGTTTCCAAGCTTTCTTGAGGTCACCTTCCTCTACACCTGCAGGCAATCGTGCATGTCCTAGGATTCCATTTCTAGGATTTAATGCACCAGACCTTTTGTTTTTTCTGTAGGCAACTTGTGGAGAAAAAGTATCTCCTCAAAGCAAAGCGAACTACTTCCTAATTTGACTTCTTTATTTTTTACAAACAAATAAATTGAAGCTCAGTGGAGCTAAGTGATTGACATAGCCAGCAAATGAGATGCTAAAACCACTGTCTCTGCTTCAGATTTCTTCTTTCTTTCCTCCAGCACCCACTATAATGTTGTAAATCCTATAAATTCATGACCTCACTCTGATATTCCATGTAAATATCTATAGGGATTATTCTATCTCTAGACATCTTCAGGGAAATGTACCAGCTTCCGTTCTACCTAGACATACAAGTGTCCCTTAGCTCACAGCCCAGGGACGTTTGACTCCTTTCTGTCTGTTAGCAAAGGGGACAGGAGTTGAGATAGTGAAGAAAGGAACAGGAATCAGAGAATTTTCAGGCCAGGAAAGAAGTATCTTGAATTTTTCTCCTATAAAATATTGCGACACTATCTCCCTGGCAGACGTTACCCTATGATCACAGTAATCCAATTATTTCACCTCGTTTTACAGCAGCAAACAAATATAGCACTTAACAAGCTGAAATGCTGTGCCACCCTTAGAAAAACATTACCTTGCGATGCTCTAATCAATTACAGCGTAGACGGCTGGTGTAGCTGGCGGGGCCCTGCAACCTCCAACCTCCTGGCCTCTGTTAATACCTCATGCTATTTTATCTGGGAATCTAATTTGTGTTTCTTAGTAATTAAAATGCATGAAGCTCAGTCCACTATTAACCTCAGTCCACTATTAACCTCCTCCTTCTGGATCCCGAATCTGTCTTGTGAAAACTCCACCTCAACAAAATGTCAATGACTCTTTGAACATTTCGATGTGCATAATAGACTTGGCAATAGAATGAAGAGGTGTTCTACTTCATAATCCCATTTCAGAGATGGTGAGATGGAGATGGAGATAAAGCTGGTCAGCTAATAACTATTTGATGAGTGTTCACAAAACTGTCATTACCTCTTTGCCTGAAAAACAGACCTGGTGAAGAAAATGAATAATTAACTTAAGGCATTAACTTAAATTGACCACCTAAGGGACCACAACCAACTGGTCAACATATGACTGTGGTCAACAGGAGGAGTTAGGCCCACATGTGGTGCATGTCCAGTCTACAAAAATTAGGTCAATGCAGGGAGGTAGCCAACGGTGGGGTTCTACTGTATTATGCTTTACACACTTAGATATTTGTGAAGACAGTGATATTGTGGAGTGAAATTGAAGATCTCGGACAAATTATATATTCAGTTAGCCTTCTTAATCCACTGTTCTGCACCTGCAGATTCAACCAACAGGATGAGGAATCCTCAGACACAGAGGGCTGACAGTACTATGAGGATGGTTTGTGTGTGTGTGTGATATACATACGTATACATGAGAATCAACAAAAACAGAAAATAAAATAAAAAAGACTGGAAGGAAATATATACCACAACAGTGATTATCATCTCAGTGTTAATTTTTTTCTGTTTTTAAAACGATTTCCAATTATCATGAGAAAAAAAAACTAAAAAATATATTTTAAAAGTGAAAAAGATAGATAATAACTAAACCCTAGGAGATGATGCCAGACTCTTGTGCACCAGAAGAATCCAGTCTCCATTCTGCCTCTCCTCCTTCAATTACTGAGTAAGGGAAGCTGTCGCAAATCTAGCTACAGTAGAGGTCATGTGAATCTACTCTTTGCATTACACCCAGGGCCTTACGTTGGACATAAAGCAGTTGCCTTGCTTCCTGTTTGCTCCCAGATCAGAGTGGCTTTGTGGAGTGCTTGTTTCCCAAGATACTTACTGCATGAGCAATATCCACAATGGAGCCTATAAATTTATATGACAAATCAAGGAAATGTTTCCTCACAAAGCTTTAACAGGCAATATTAATTAAGTATGTCTTTGCACATGGGATCATATAATATTTGCTGCTGAAGTAATTAAGAATGAAGATGTAAATGCAGTAGATGTGTACTGTAAAAATGGAAAGGCACAGAAATTACTGACGGCTCATGTTTCACCACCTCCGGTCATTTAGAGAAAATGCAATCACCTCAATGTAATATGACAGAGATTTGAGAGAGAACAGATGAGGAAGGTTATGTCCTTTATTCTATGTGGAAATTCATTCACTTGCCATCCCAGGAAGTCCTCTAATGTAAGAAATCCATTTCATTTCTTTAATTAAGTGAATATGTCTGATTTTTTGGCTTCCCATTCAGTTTTCACAAATCTTCCCAACCCCTTTCTTCTTATCATCACTTTTTGTCTTAAGAAGTAAGGGGGCTCGCCTTGAACGCACTTGTGCTGTCGTCAGATTACAAGGTAAAGCCTGTGCTTACTTCTCAAACTCACTTAAAAATGACTCATTTGGAAAGACTTTCAGAAACCATGACAGGACCTCCACTGACCCATCCAACTCAGAAGCTTCCCTTCTTCCTCTTGTGCAATTTCTTATTATATTCTGTGCTCTGGAATATTTTCTTCAGATCATATCACTAAATTTAAATTTGTGGGTTTCCAGAGAGATAGTATTTCACCTTCAAATACTTTAGAGCTCTAAATATTTGGGGGTGGTAAGGGAAAAGTGTCTTGAGGCTCTCACTTACAATGTTTTTAATTTCTCTTTGCACACAATGAAATAGCATTGTGGACACTACAGAATGTCCAAAACAATGAATTAAAAAATTTTTTCACCTGGCATAGTGGCTCACACCTATAATCCTACCACTCTGGGAGGCCATGGAGGGTGGATTGCTTGAGCTCAGGAGTTTGAGACCAGCCTGAGCAAGAGTGAGATCCCTATCTCTACTTAAAAAAAAAAATAATAATAGAAAAACTATCCAGGCATGATGGTACATGCCTGTAGTCACAGCTACTTAGTAGGCTGAGACCAAAGGATTGATTGAGTCCCAGAGTTTGAGATTGCTGTGAGCTGTGATGCCAGGGCACTGTATCAGGGTGACAAAGTGAGACTTTGCCTCGAAAAAAAAAATGTAGAAAAATTATAGCAGAAGAGTGTTACTTTTCACTATAAAGCTATTTAAGTTTTGAAACTGTACTTGAATGATTTGATTAAGTAAAAGCTAAGAGAAGAAAAAAGAAAAGAAGGAAAAAAGATAGGAAGGAAGATGAAATTAAATGTCTAAGTATTAAAAATAATTGCCAAAAGACCTGACTTGCAAACCATGAATCATAGCTTCCCAAGTAGCAGAAGGAACAAAAGGAATAAACAAAATTCTGTCAATCTACGAGAGACATGAAAAATAAAAATATTTTTAAAAATAAAAATATTTTAAAAGCTAAGAAAAAGCATGGCAAACTGTAAAACAAAGGCAGAAGAAACAGGTAAAAAGAAAAAAAATCTAACATTAATTCAAGGAAATATATTAGGCAAACAAAACAACTGTTTTCTGTTTAGAGAGACAGTGCTAAAGGAAAATGGTGGGAAAAGATGAGAATAAAGAAATGATAAAAGAAAAACACTTACAAACAACATTTAAAGCTGGCATAGTGATTATAACAATAAAACAGCATTTAAAGCAAGATATACTAAAGAGATACTAATAAAAATAAAGAGGGGCATTGCGTAATGAAAGAGAAACAGCCACCAAGAAGACACGGGAATCACATGCCTCTACACATCCATCTTAAAAACAGATAGCAGGTGGCACCTGTGGCTCAAAGGAGTATGGCGCCCACCCCATATACCAGAGGTGGCGGGTTCAAACCCAGTCCCGGCCAAAAACTGAAAAAAAAAAAAAACAGCAAAAAAAAGTCTTAATTTTGTAGGGTGGGAGATTTTAACATACTTCCTTTAGAAACCAATACACAAAAATGACCAAAGCCAAAATAAAAACAAGAATATGCAGGGTGTGACTAATGTAATTAACAGGCTCTGTTGTCAGTGACATAGCTTCTACTTCAAATGACTTAAACTTCTATTTAAGTACTTGTCTTAAAAGGGAAAAAAAAGCTTTGCCTAACAAATAAGAATATGCATTTTTCTCAAGTACAATCAGAACATTTAATATATTTGAGAGAGTGGGAGAGAAACACACACACACATATACTAAACATCTAAGTATGCAACTGAAACACGCACCCTAAATAAACCATGGGTTAAAGAAATTGCATTGTAGTTACAGAAATTTTAAACAAATGATAATTATAAGCATCATATATCGAAAACTTATGGAATGTACATATTATAGTCAATTACTGTAAATTGCACATGAACTTTATGGACACTGTGCGTACATATCTGGCAATGGACTTTTATGACTTTTATAAAGAATATATAAATAACTCCTTCAAATCCAAAAGAAAAAGGCAAACACACTAGACAAAAGATTAAAACACTTAAACAGCCTGTGGCTCAAAGGAGTAGGGCACCAGCCCCATATGCTGGAGGTGGCGGGTTCAAACCCAGCCCCAGCCAAAAATAATAATAATAATAATAACAAGCACTTGAACAGGCATCCCACAAAATACACAGTAGATATCTCAGTGATCAATACACTTGTGAAAACATGAACTCTAATTTATTAGTCATCAAAGAAATGTAAATATGGGTTGCAACTAGATATTACCACACATCCTGAAGAGAAAAGCAACTGTTAGCAAGAATTGAATTGAACTTTTGTATACTGATAGAAGGAAAGTTAAATGATGTCATGATTTTGAAAACCTTTCTGACAATTTTTAAAAACTCTATGACAGTATTGACTAAAGATGAACATTTGGATACAATGTGACCAATTCTCTTTCCAAGTAACATGCAACAGAAATGCACGCACACGTTCACTGGAAGAATATTCATGTGCAAGAATATTCATGGCAAGTAGTAGCCCCAAACTGGGAGCTAACCAAATGCCTGTCAAAAGGAGAATCCTAGAATGAATAATTTGCATCAGCATGCAAAAATATGGATGAATCTCGCACACAAATGTTTACCAAACAAGCCAGAGACAAAAGACGGCATGGCCTGTGATCCCATCCTATTTACCTAAAGTTAACAACAAAAAAGCCAAAGCAAATCAATAATTTCAGAAATCAGTATATCAATTACTCTTGGATAAATAGTGGAAAGGGGCGTCTGGGGGTGCAAGAAAGATTGTGCCACCTGCGTACTTGTTACATAAGTTGGTTGGATTCATGAAAATTCACGGAGCAACACACATACTATATACTTTCCTCTTTATATGCTTTATATATCGGTAAAAGTTTATTTTCAAAACTGTGGTTGCAACTTAAATACTACTTAGAGACAAAAGCATAGCCTTTAAATAAATGTATTAAACATAAAAAGCAGTAGCACAGTGGTTATGGCACCGGCCACATACATTGAGGCTGCCGGCTTTGAACCCAGCCCGAGCCAGCTGAACAACAATGACAAATGCAACCAAAAAATAGCCAGGTGTTGTGGCGGGTGCCTGTGGTCCCAGCTACTTGGGAGGCTGAGGCAAAAGAATCGCTTAAGCCCAAGATTTGAGGTTGCTGTGAGCTGTGATGCCATATCACTCTACTGAGCGTGATATAGTAAGACTCTGTCTCAAAAAAAATTTTTTTTGTAGTTTTTGGCTGGGGCTGGGTTTAAACCCACCACCTCCGGCATATGGAGCCAGCACCCTACTCCTTTGAGCCACAGGCACCACCCCAAATAAGTTTAAAAATAAATCAAAAAAGCAAAAGTAAGTAATTGAATTGTGTCCTCCAAAAAGATATGTTCAAGTCCTATTTCTTGGTACCTGTGAATGTGATCTGATGGGCTCTTTGTAAATGAACTGGGAGAGAAGAATTTTCTTTTCTTTTTCTTTTTTTTTTTTTTTTTTGCAGTTTTTGGCAGGGGCTGGGTTTGAACCTGCCACCTCCGGCATATGGGGCCGGCGCCCTACTCCTTTGAGCCACAAGCGCTTGCCCAGAATTTCCTATATTTTTTTAAGTAACTCAGTTTTGGGTATTTAATTATGGAGATTTTAGGAAACTAATAAAGTAATGAATTCACTAAACAAAGCTACAAAGGCAACTAAAACATAAAGCCAAAGGAAGTATAAGTAAGTTAGTAATAATAGTATAATAAAAACAAAAACAAAGTTAACAAAGTTAAACATAAGTTATAAATGAAAACTATAATTAATGAAAGGAGAACAATCAAACAAAAGTAATAGAAACAATGATGAAAATAAAAGCTGAATTTGTTGGGGGAAATACATAAATCTAAAAAAAAAAAAAAAAAAGACTGACTAATGGAAGAGAAAAAGCACTCACAATAATATTAGGAATAAAAAACTGCCAAACACCAGTTGTGACCGATTTTTACATTTTAAAAAATGTTTAACACTTTATTTTACACAAAAAAATATTGAAAAATAGTGCTGGACTCTGGTATAATCCTCAACCGAGTTTATGTGAACACCTTGTCAAACGTTAAGATAGTACAACAAACAAAGCCGAGAAGTTAATAGCAATACAGTGTCATTAATTAGAGACCTCATTTGAACTGCACCATTTGCCCCACTGATAGCTTTTGTCTGGACCAGGATCTAATCCAAGGTCACATGTTGCATTTAGCTGTCATGACTTGTAGCCTCTTTTATTCTGAGACAATTCCATGGTCATTATGACTGATGCCTTAGGAGAGTACTGGCAAGTTATTTCCTACAATATTCTTCAGTTAGGGTTTACATAGTATTTCCTCGTAATTTAATTCAAGTTATACATTTTTGGCAACAGTAGCACAGAGATGACATCATAATGTCAATATGTCCCCCTTTACCGGTGGCATTAACTATCATTTTTTGCTTCAGATGGTTTCTGTACTATCAAGTTATCTCTTTCCCTTTGTATTTAATGAATGTCTTGGAAAGAAAATACATTGCAATGACACAAATATCCTGTCTAGCTTCACAAATATTTCCCACTAATTTTAACATCCATTGATGATTCTTCTTTGCAACAGTTAAGTAAGGTTTAGTCAAGTGGTAATTTTCTACCCCATCATTCTTTAGAATCAGTTTTTATTTATTAGTTTCCTAAATGAAACTCAATAATTTGTTAATTAAAATCCTCCTTAAGGAAAATCTGTCCCTTCTCCACCACTTGTTTACTTAGTCAATTTTTATCAATATGGATTAATGGATATTTGTTTTATTATATAGATGATCATCTAATACTACCACTGTTTAGGTGCCCACGTTATCCCACCTCCGGCCACCGGGAGCTCTGAGATGGTTTTCTGTGCATTTTAAGCTGGCTGCCAGCCTTTCTCCACCTCCTCACTTTCTGCAGCCCTGAGACGCTTTCAGTTCATCTTCTGCTTTGCTGTGATCTCAACTGGGAAATCATTTCTCTATGAATCCCTGGCTACTTTTATTGGAAAATGGATTTAGTAATAAGATCTTAAAATAAATGCATACCATGACCCACTTTATTGTCAATCTTTTAAAATTTACATGATATGGATAATCTTTGAGGAGGAAAAAGTAATCAAAATTAACTCAAGAAGACATTGATGATTCTTGTATTTTATGGTTTTATAGTATCATAAAGTAGCAATAAGGAGATAAAGCTACTTTAATTAATTTCTTGGTTTTGATTTATGTATGTATGTATTTATTTTGGTAACAACTTTATTGAAATATAATAATTGTATATGCTATACAGGTCACCCATGGAAAGCATACAGAGTTGCATAACTATCACCACAATTAATTTTAGGATATTTTCATCACCCCAAAAGAAATGCCATGCCTTTCAGTGGTCACTTCCCTTTCCCCCCCACACTGCTCAAGCATGGGCAACAACTAATTTACTTTCTGTCTTTATAGATTTGTCTATTCTGGACATTTCATATAAATAGAATTATGGAATTTGTGGTCCTTTATAATTGGCTTCTTTCACTTAGCATAATGTTTTTAAGATTCATCCATATTATAACGTGCATAAGTATTTTATTCCTTTTTATTATCGAATAATATTATGTCACATGAACATACCATATTTTAATTATCAATTTATTAGTTCACGGATGTTTGAGTTATTTCCACTTTGGGGCTGTGGTGAATAATGCTGCTATGAGCATTCATGTACAACCTTTCTGTATGGACATGGGTTATCGTTTATCTTTGCTATAAACCAAGAAGTGTAATTGCCAGGACCCATGTTCTCTATTTTTAATGTTTTGAGGACGGTTTTCCACTGTGGCTGCACCGTTTTACATTCACACTAACAGTGGAGGAAGATTCCACACCCTTCCCAGCAATCATTCTCATCTTTACATTGCACTCACTCTAGGAGGTGTGAGTTGATATCTTATTGTGGATTTTAGTTGCATTTCCTGATGACTAATAACATCAAGGCTTCATGGCTTCCTGGTCATTTAGATGTCTCTGATGGAGAATTCTCTGTTCACATCCTTTCTCCACCCACTTCTTCAGTGGGCTATTTGTCTTTCTGTTATTGAGTTGTAAGAGTTTGCCTGTATTCTAGACACAAATCCTGTGTCGTATAAGATTTGCCGGTACTTCCTTCTCTTTTCTGTTATGTCTTTTTCCTTTCTTAAAAATGTCCTTTAAAACACACCTTTGGTGAAATTCAATTTATCTATTTTTTTTCCTGCTCATGCTGCCAGTGTTACATCTAAGAAGTGCTCAATTCAAGGTGAGGTTTGTCCCCCACATTTTCTTATAAGCATTTTAAAGTTTTAGTTCTTACATTTAACTATTTGATTGATTTTGGATAAATTTTTTAGATGGTATGAAGTTGGGATCCAAATTCAGTCTTTTCCTGTGGATATACAGCTGTCCCTGCCCCATGTGTCAGAAAGACCATCCTCTTCCCCTTGGAATGGCTTAACTTCCCTTAGAAAAATCAACTGTATATATGTGAAGATTTTTTTTCTGGACTCTTAATTTTTTTTTCTTGGTGTTGTTGATGACCTATCTTCCATCTTTACAGAAACACAGCCTTGATCACCACAGTTTTGTGGTAAACTATAAAATGAAGAAATGTGAGTATAGCATCATTCCTCTTTTTTAAGAGTATTTTGGCTATTCTCGGCCTTTCACTTTCATATTAGGATTATCTTGTCAATTTCTAACAAAGAATCCAGCTGGGGTTTTGATAGGAAGTTTACTGAATCTGTAAACTTTTTGAGGAGTACTGCCATCTTGACAATATTGTCTTGTGACCCATGAACATAAGATGTCTCTCCCTTTATTTTGTTTCTGTGATGTTTTATCATTTTCAGAGTATAAGTTTTGTGCTGCTTCTTGTTCAGTTCACTCTTAAGTATTTTTTTTCTTAAATTTTAATTTTTTTAATTGTTTTTTATTAAATCATAACTTTGCACATTGATGCATTTATGGGTTTCAGTGTCCTGCTTTGATATACAATGTGAAATGCTTACAGTGAACTAAGTAACACATCCATTTCCCATTTCTTAATAGTTTTGAAATGTTCCACTGCGTCATGCACATTAGGTGAGGTCCCCCCAAATACTCTCCCTCCTCCTACTTCTCCCCTCCCCTCCCCCTCTCTCCTCTTCCCTTCTACTTTCTGGACTATAGTTACGTTTTGTCATTCGTATGAGTGTATAGGTGGTTATATACTGATTTCATAGCAGTATTGAGTACATTGGATACTTTTTTTTCCATTCTTGAGATACTTTATTAAGAAGAATATGTTCCAGCTCCATTCAGGTAAACACAAAACATGTGAAGACTCCTTCTTTTTTCATGGCTGCATAGTATTCCATGATGTGCATATACCACAATTTCTTAATCTATTCATGGGTCAATGGGCACTTGGGCTGTTTCCATGTCTTGGCTATTATGAATTGGGCTACAATAAACATTCAGGTGCAAATGTCTTTGTTGTAAAATAATTTTTGATCCTCTGGCTATATACCTAGTAGAGGAATTCTGTGTTACACTGTTACACATTGGATTTCAAAATTTTTTTTGGTTGTTTATTATAAATATGTAGAAACCAAATCCATGTGTGTACATTGCTCTCATACCCTTCACCTTGATGAACTTCACTTATTAATTCCACAGTGTCTTAGTAACTCTTTATATTTTTCTGCTTGAAAGATCACATCATTTGGTAAACAGAGAGCATTTTGCTTCTTTCTTCATGATCTGAATGCCTTTTATTATGGACTGGATATTTATGTCCTCTCCAAAAATCATCCATGGAGCCTGTAAGCTCCAATGTGTCTGTATTTGGAGTGAGGAAGTTAAATGAGGTCATAAGAAGGTGGCCCTGCGCTGGCAGGATTAGAGTACCACCTCCCCTCTTCACCACGTGCAGTCACAGCAGAAGATGGCTTTCTTTCTCTAAGCCAAGAAGAGGTCCCATCAGAAACTGACTCTTCCGGACCTCAGTCTGAGAAAATAAACTCTTGCTGTTTAAGCCATTTAGTCAATAATATTTTGGTGCAGAAACCTGAGCAGACAGTTTTGGTTACTGAGAAGTGGGGTGCTACTGTAACAAATACCTAAAAATGTAGAAGCAAATTTGGAACTGAATAATGGGGAGAGGCTGGGGGAGTTTCGAGATGCATGCTTTAAAAAGGCCTGTATTTCTGTGTGAGAAATATGCTTGTTAAAGGTGATTCTGAAGAAGACACAAAGAAAAGGGAACTAGAGAGTAGCCTTCATGTTTTTGAAGAATACATTTGTTATTATGAACGTCAGTAGAAATGTGGACATTAAAAGCCATCCTGCCGAAGTCTCAGCCCAAAATGAGGAAAGTTGATCCTTGTTATAAAGCTGTCAAGAACTTGGCTAAACTGTAGTCTAGTGTTTTGTGAAAAACAGACATTGTGAATATGAAATTAGATATTTAACTGAGGAAATTTCTATGCAAATGTTGAAGGCATGGCATGGGTCCTACTGACTGTTTATAGCAAAACGTGAGAGGAGAGAGATGAATTGAGGAAGGAATTGTTCATCCAAAGGAACCAAATCTTGAAGATTTGGGAAATTTCCTGCCTGTCTATACTGTAAAAAATGAGAAAGCTTATTCAGAAAAGAATGTTAAGGTTGTGGCTGAATAACCTTTGGATAAGTAGATTAGTATGGTTGTGAACCATGTATTTAGCAGTCACCTCAAATAGAAGCCAGGAACAGAGATGGAATCATATCAACAGAAATACTGTCAGCTCAAAATAACAGGTACAGAAATAAGGGAATACGAGGAAGGAAGGCTGTGTGATTTCTTGGATTCTACAAGATGGGATGACAAAGCTAGCCACCTGTGAATAGATATTATCCTTCAAGATGGGGAACAATGACCCTGAAGGTGATACAGAGACTGCCAAGGCTCCCACTCCCACCACAGGTCTCATGGCAAGGCTGAATTCTTCTCAGTTCCTAGGGGTGGGACCCCTGCCCAGAAGAGCCATGGGGATGAAACCTCTGCCCCAGTGGGGCTAGGAGGTGGAGCCATCTTGCAGAATTATGAGGGGGACACTGCACGCATAAGTAGGCCTGGAGGGCAGGCAGAACATCAAACCACAAAGAATTATTCTCAAGCCTTGCGATCTGATTAAATATGCTTTCCTAGATCTTGGACTTGCTTGGGGCCCATCACTCCTTGTTCCCTTTTGTTTTCTCTGTTTTGGAATGGGAATGTCTGTCCTATGCCTGCCCCACTGTTGTATTTTGGAAGCATAACTTGTCTGGTTTCACAGGTTCAAAGGTAGAGAGGAATGTTGCCTTAGAATGAATCATACCTCAAATCTCACCCATATCTGACCTAGAAGATATTTAGATGACACTTTGGACTTTAGACTTTATAGGTGATCATGGAATAAGACTTTTGGTGGTGCTAGATTAGAATAAGAAGGACGTGAATTGCAGGGGGCGTGGAGATGGTGGAATATTATGGACTGAATGTGTTTAAATCCTAAATTCCAGGCTATGGCTGTATTTGAAGAAAGAAAGTGATTAAGGTTAAATTATGTCAAAAAGATGGGTCCCCTATTAGATAAGATTAGTGCCCTTACAAGATGATCAGAGAGGCCTCTCCCTCTCCCTCTAATATACCCTTATCCACCTAATACATCTTTTACTTGATTTTATACCTAATTTCCATGGGTGGTATCTCTAAAAACTGTTGAACACCATCATCTTGTTCTTGATCACAGGGGTGAAATATTCAATCTCTAACTATGACGTTAGTTGTGAGTTTTTTATAGATGCCATTATTAAATTGGGGAAGTTGCCTTCTAATTTTTGTTGAATGTTTTTATTAGAAAAAAGCCCTTGGGTCTTGATTAGTAGTTTGGTGCATCTTTTGAGATTATCATGTGGTTTTTGTCCTCTATTCTATTTATATGGTACATTACCTTAGCTGATTTTCAGATGCTACACCAACTTTGCACTCTGGAGAAAATCCCAGTTGGTTATCAGAATAAATCCCAGTTGCTTATGGTCTATAATCCCTTTTTATAAGTAGTTGGTTATACTTTGCTAAGAAGTTCTTGAATCTATATTTATACGAGATATTAGCTGTAATTTTTCTGTGATTTGTTTGTCTAGTTTTGGTGTAAGAGTAATACTAGCCTCACAGAATGAGTTGGAAAGTTGTCTCTCTACAGTGAGTATTTTTGTAAGAGTTTGTGAATTACTGGTTTTTACTACATCTTTAAATGCTTGGTAGACTTCACCAGTGAAGCTCTCTGCATCTGGGCTTTTCTTTGTGAATGGCTTTTAAATTTCTAATTCATCTCTTTACTTGATCTTTTATATTTTTAAAATAAATATTAAAATGTTTTATTTAAAATAAATATTTAATATACATAAATATTTTATATTTTTCCTTGAGCCAGTTTTGGCAGCTCATGCTTTCCTATGAACTTTCTATTTCATTTAATTTATATAATTCACTGACATAAGATTGTTTATAGTATTCCTTATAAAAGTTTTTATTTGTGTAAAGTTGATAGCAATTCTACTTTTTTGTTCCTAAATTTATTAATTTTGAGTCCTCTTCTTTTTGGTTAGTCTAGCCAAAGAGTTCTAATTTTTGTTTAATTTTTCCAGAAAAAAAACCAAATCATATTTGGCTTCAGGGATTTTCTTTATTGTTTTTCTTTTCTCTAATTCTGAAAATAGAATTAATATTTCATTAATTTCTGCTTGATTTATGTTTAGTTTTATGTTTAGCTTTTTCAGTGTCTAAAGTATATGTTAAAGTTATTAGTTTGAAGTTTTTCATCTCTTTTAATGTGCATATTTTACAACTATAGGTTTTCTTCTAAATCCTGATTTAGCTATATTTATACACCGTAAGTTTTGTTATGGTATGCTTTCAATTTCATCCATCTTGAAGTATTTAATAAATTCCTTTGTGATTCCTTATTTAACCCATTGGGTATTTAGTAGCTCAATTTCTACGTATTTGAGAATGTCTAAAATGTCTTTCTGGTATTGACTTTTAATTTCATTACATTGTGGTTGGAGAGCATATTGTGAGTTTTAAATCCTTTTAAGTGTATTGAGGCTTGTTTTATGACCCATACATGCTCTAACCTGAAGAATAATCCTTGAGTATTTTAGAAGAATGTGGATTCTGTTGTTATTTTTAGAAGTAGTAT
Source organism: Arctocebus calabarensis (assembly GCA_963573935.1). Classification (NCBI taxonomy): domain Eukaryota; kingdom Metazoa; phylum Chordata; class Mammalia; order Primates; family Lorisidae; genus Arctocebus; species Arctocebus calabarensis. The sequence continues at coordinate 31,083 of CAUYON010145151.1, forward strand.
TCTATAGATGTTGTTACAACTAGATTTATAGCGTTTAAGCCTTTCATATCCTTGCTATCATTTTCATATTTATTCTACCTACTACTAAAAGTGAGAGGTGGATGCCTTTAACTGTTACTGATGAATGTCTACTTCTGCCCTCCATTCTGTCAGTTTTTCCTTCATGTATTCTGAAGCTCTGCTTTGAGGGGCATATATGCTTATAATTGCTATATTTTCCTGATAGATTGTCCTTTTTGTCATTATACGATATCTGTCTTATTGTCTAATAACATTATTTTAAAATGATTTTCTGATATTGGCATAATCACTCTAGCTTTATGACTGATGTTTGCATGATATACTTTTTTCATCATTTTACTTTCAGTATACTTGTCTCATAGAATCTTAAGTGTTGGCCTCCTATAGACAGCATATAGTTGGATCTTGTTCTTCTGGCCAACAATCTTTGCCTCCTGATAAGCTGGTTCAATCCACTGACATCAAACATAATTATTTATATAAGCCATCACTTAGGTTTTGTTTCTATATGTTTCATGTTTCTTTGTGCTCCTACTTCTCCTTTACTGCTTTCTTTTATATTAAGGGAATGTTACAATTTAATTATTTAAATAATTTTTTTCATGATTTTATTTAGGTATCTCTGATTATTTCTCTGGGGTTTATCATAAAAATATTAACTTATAAAAACCTACTTCAGAGTGATACTAACTTAATTCCAGTAAAACATAAAAATATATAAAACATAGCATATAGCTGGAATTCTTCTCCCTCCTTTTATGTATTTATGTTATACATATCTATAAATATTATAAACCCAATACTAAGGTATAATCATTACTTTATATTAACATAATTTTATCTTTTAAAGAAATTGAGAGATGAAAGAGAGCAAAGTTCATTATTTTAAACTTTGTTTACAATTTCTGATGCTCTTAACATGTTGTTGTGGGATTAAGTCGCCATCTTTTATCATTTTCTTACTTCAGCACAGCTTTGTTCCCACCTACCTCCTTTGCTCCACTATTGGCAATTATATTCCATAACTGTTCATATATGTCATAGAACTACTATATCATTATATATTGTTTACACAATTATTTAATCATTTAAGGTAAGAAAGGTGAAGCAGTTATGATGTCCTTTATAATGGTAGAATTAACTTTACCAGTGCTCTGTGTTTTACCTTGGGAAATGGAATCACTACCCTAGGGTCACTTGCTTTTTACTCGCTTTATATTCTGAAGAAATTTGTTTGGTAGTTCTTGTAAGATGATTCTGCTAATAATTAATTCTCTTAGTTTTGTTTATGCCTATACCGTAAGATTCTTTGAGAAACTATCTCTATTTATTTACAATTGTTGGATAAGTTAAGTATTTAGAATTAGTCTAGAACATTCTGACCTCCATTCTTTCTAATGAGAAGTCAGTTTTAATCTCACTGGTGTCCCCTAGTACATGATAGATCATTGTTCTATTGCTGCTTTCAAGATTCTCTCCTGGTCTCTGGCATTCAGTATTTATATTATGATGCATTCTTTACAAAATTCACTGTATTTGCAGTTTGTTGAGCTTCTAGGATGCATAGATAAATGTCTTTCATTAAACTGGGGAAATTTTTAGCCATTTCTTTTTTATTTTTTTCCAGCCTTTCTCTTCTCTGATAATCCTATACATACATTGGTGTGCTTAATGGCGTGCCACATTTCTCTGATCTCTCTTTATTTTTGCTTGTTTTCCCCTCTACATTCTTCAGATTGCATAATTTCTGTTGATCTACCTTTCATATTGCTGATTCTTTCTTATGCCGATTCATCTACTGTTGAGTTTCTTTACTGAATTTTTCATTTCAGTTACTATACGTTTCTTTTATCTTTCTTCCTTCCTTTTTTTTTTTTTTCTTGATAGAGATAGAGTCTCACTTTATTGCCCTCCATAGAGTGCTGTGGCGTTACACAGCTCATGGCAACCTCCAGCTACTGGGCTTAGGTGATTCTCTTGCCTCAGCCTCCCAAGTTGCTAAGACTACGGGTACTGGCCACAATGCCTGGCTAATTTTTTGTTGCAGTTTGGCCGAGGCTGGGTTTGAACCCACCACCCTCTGTATATGGGACTGGCACCCTACCCACTGAGCCATAGGCACTGCCCTGTTCCTGTACTTTTCAATTACAGAATGTTCATTTGGCTCTTTTTAAAAATTTCTGTCTCTTTACCATTATGCTCTATTTTATGTTATATTGTCATCACACTCTACTTCTTTAACAATGAAAGAAGGCTTCCTTTAGTTTTTTAAATATATTTAGGATATTTATTTTAAAGGGCTGCTATAAATTTAACATCTGATTTCTTTCATAAGCAGTTTCTGTTATCTTCTGTTTTTCTAGTTCATGTATCTTATTTTTCCTTTTCTTTGAAAATAATATTTTTTTTAAATGAGACTTTATTGATATATAGTATAGCAATTCTGGGTACTGGTGCCCCACCCCCGTGGTATGTTTTTATAGTTTACTTGTTCATTTTGTTAGTAAATTCTGGACTATTTTCTGAAATCTGTTCTCCATCACCATCCCAATTGTGTGTAGCCTCTGAAGTTGTTCTTCAGGGAGCACAGCTGTGGTTATGACCAGAGTCACCCTGGGATAGCAGTGGTTTTGGCAACACTCTCTCAGAAGCTAGACTCCACTAATTGCCAGATGATTGTTCTGCTGTTTTCAACAATGCCTTGGGGCATAGAATATTCTACAATGGAATCCAATTATATTTGGGTCCCTTAACAAGTCCAATTTTTGGGACTAGTGTTTGAAGTTTGTTCTAATCCCAGAGGCCTCTTCTTAGCTTCCTCTTTCCTTGAATCTCTCTCCAGTACACTGACTGGCCTTGTATTTGGCTCATTGCTTTTACCTCACAAACTGAGCATGCATTTAGACTTAAACTTACCCTAACCCCTATTTCAACTAAGGTCAGTTGCTTTGAAGCTCTTAAATTCTGCCTTTCTCCCTGAGTAAAATCTCTGAGCCACCAGCTTCGAAGTTGGAAGCAGGGTTAGTTTTCTACTTTTCTCTGAAAAACCACTTTTCTTTGAGATGAGCACATTGAGTAGCAACAGTAAACCTAGGGTCTTCTTGGCTGGCCTTTCCTGATATGAAACCTCCATCCTATGACTGAGCTGGGATGACAGTGATGGGGTTCCAGTGTTCTCAGCATACCATGCCTGAGGTAGAGCCTGTGGCCCATAAGTTAGGATGTGAAGGGAATAAGGGAGCCTCCAACCTACCAAACTCATGTACAATTTAGCTATGGCAAGACATAGCTGGGAGGAAGAGGGGTGCCAAGGATCTGCTCCTCTGGGAAAACTTAGCTTTCAACTCTGGGAATCACTATTCCTGAGTCCTGTGTCTTGGCTGCATCTGCCTAGAGTGGAGTGTCCAGCATGCTAAGCTAAAAGGGAGAGGAAAAGAGAGGATAGATCATGGTTAAATGCCACAGAGTCTCACTATTCCTACTTAGTTTTAGTAGATTTTCTTGGATAAATGTTTGCTTATTTGTGCTGTGCCCCTAGGAAAATTTCGAGAGACTTTAAATGGTTATTTTCTTAGAAAATGAAGTCTGTTATTATTTTTCTGGGAAGCAGTTTCACAGATCTCATCACATTGCCATTCCAGAAGTGGAATTCCTCTAATTCATCTTTATAAACTGGTAACACCATAATCCATAAGAAAGCAAAGTCAGTTAGGAAAACCAAATTATAAACCATTCTTAAGGAAATGGTTTATATTCCATTCATATTCCAAGAAAATGTTCACAGAATGAATTAGGCAGTTTACTTTTTAAAATAATAATTGATCCTACTTGAACACAATACATTACATTAGGAATTCAAGGATGGTCTGATATCATCCTAAAAGATAAAAGTAAGTTGCATAATGATACATGCTATATGGTACCACTTATGTATTTAAAAAGAACAAAAATTCTATGTATATTTATGAATATAGTATGTATGCAATAAATATAGTACAAGTCAAAAAATAAACTATGCATATAAAATTTCATGATAATATTTACCTCCATGGAGGGGAAAAAAAGAGGGAGTGAAATAATAAAAATGGACATAGGTTACTTCAACTTGATCTGATAATGTTTACCAAAATATAAAGAATACTTTTTTATACCTTTATTTATACATTAAAATAGTAGATGATAGATAGAGGGTAGACATAAAACACAGCCCAAAATGTGTTTAAGCAATTCAAATGCTCCTATATTTGTAGAATCTAGTTATAATATTCAAATATGGCACATACATGATGAAAAATTCAGAATGCTTTATGTTGTCAAGACAAACTAGAATTTAAATTCTTGTTCTATCTGTTTAGCCATATGATTTTCTGCAAGAATTTTTTTGTTTCTGAATCTTAATTTCCATCTATGTAAAATGGGGATAAAAATCCTATCTCCCCAGCATTTTTCTACAGCTGTAAAAAACACTACTGATAATTACTACCAAGTGGATGAAGTTAGAGCCCCAAATCAGAGGTGTGCCACGGTGCCTGTTGGAACTAGAATGTCACCTCTCGCATTTCAAATACTTCAAAGGACCAATCTTTCCTTGAGTCATTTGCCTCCTCAGAGTGGGCAGGTTTGGAGCCACAGGGTCTTGAGTTAAATTCCCAGCTGCATTGCTTATCAACCATGTAACCTTGGACAACTCTTTCAACCTTTCTATGCCTCAGTGTTTTCATTCATTACCACGGAAATAGTAATCTTCCTTTAATGTGTCATCATGAAATTAGAAATCATGGCAAGCACACAGTACCTAAGAATCACTCTTAATATTGTCATGGTTATTTTCTTATTACTTTCAGTGGGTTTTTAAAAATTTCAGAATATTATGGAGGGGGGGATACATGCATTTTGGTTACATAATTTGCTTCTGTACAGATTGAGTCAAAGTTGTAAGTGTGCTCTTTACCCAGGTAATGTACATTGTATGCGCTGAGTGTTAATTTGCCCATCCCCTCCTCCTCTCTCCCACTTGTGTAACTTTCATTGAGTTTTACTTCTATATGTGCACAGAGATGTTGATTCATTCCAATTTAGTGTTGAGTACACGTGGCATATGTTTTCCAGTTTTTGCGATACTTTACTTGGAAGAATGGTCTCCACTTCCACCCAGGTTGTAACAAAAGAAACTACATCACCATTTTATATAGCTGAATACTACTTATTTATGTTCATACATACCATGTTTTATTAATCCACTCTTGTTTTGATGGATTGTTACCACATCTTTACAATTGTGAATTGTGCTGCTATAAACTCAAGGGCAGGTATCTTTTTTATAAAATGTCTTTCTTTGCTCTTTGTGTTTGGGGGTAAATACCTAGTGGTGGGATTGCTGAAGCAAATTATAGGCTCACTTTTAGTTCTTTGGGGTATCTCCATACTAGTTTCCACAGAAGTTGTACTAGTCTGCATCCAGACTAGTATAGCAGTGCATCCCTGCCAGCAGTTGTCAGGTATCTACAACATTTGTTATTATCACATAGATAGTAACTGGTTTTTCAAATGGCCATGCAACGTTAATCTCTCCTTAATGTATATTTCCTCCTCCCAGGTTAAGTTCTATTTTAGATTGGTGAAGTATTTAAGGAAATTAATAAACACATACGTTTTATAAGAAACAGCTGCCTAAACTTAACTCCAAAGGAGGAAAATTACCCAAGTCGGACTTACTGACCTAAAAGGCATTTATTTCAGGCTGTTTCACAAAGAGAAACAAGCCCTGACTCTAAACCTGTCTCCACTTTGCTCCAATTGTCCTCTGAATTATTGACAGACCTAATTAACCCAGCAATTGCTCAGTGATAATCACCATCTTTTCTCAGGCAATAGATTTGATCCTCTAACCTGGATTTTTCTAAGAAAACTAAAGTGGTAGCAAAAATAGTCACATTTAAGCCCCAAACTCCTATCTATAGCAAACATCCTGTCAATTCATCTCTCCTATCCCTTAGAAAGGACACCCGTCAATTTTTAATAAGATTTAATCTTTTAATTTTAGTTTTCCTTTTTGAAATGTAGGGTTATAAATGTACCAGAAGCTGGTGAATGAGTCACTCAGGAATCATTGCTTTTGGATCATGGAAAGCATTGAAACACCCCCAGAAATGCACAGATAAATCTTCTGATGAGATACTTCCAATTCTTCAGAGACATTTTTAGCAAACACAAATGTTTATCCCAAAGTGCTTTCAGTGCTGTCAGCACAAGCTTGGCATGTTTGTAATGCAGTTTGCATCAAGCTCAAGTCCAAAATCTGGGCAGTTTTCAGAGAAGGCACCCAGAAACCGTATTGTCTGCATTATTCACAACGCTGGAAGCAAGATCGATAGCTGCAGTTCACCAACGAAGCTCCACAGCCCTGGTGAGGAGTCATTTTTGACAGAGCGAATTTACTGAGAATGATGTGTTCCTTTGCAAGACCCAAAGGGTGGTATTTGCAGGTTAACAAAGACAATAATGAAGTGGCAGCCTTCAGGCCAGGGAGCACCACCTGGGCACTGTTCTCACTGAGAGAGAGCTGTGTGGCAATGCAGCGTTCAAGGGTAGAGAAGAATCACAGTGCAGTCACTGTGGGCACCAGGGTGGCAGTTAGGAAAGTGCTCGTGACACAGTATGGAGCCTCCGGATGGGGCCTGCCCACTGTCCCTTGCACGTCTCCTGGCCCTTGGGGACAGCACCAGGACTTAACACACACCAAAGTCCCACAGGCTATAGTGTCCCCCAAGGAAAGCATGCTCTGCAGGGTTTTATCTTTTGGGAGGCAGATGGGGGGACAATGAGGATAAAGAACCAGACATGGAGCTTGAAAGGTTTGCCAGGTGCGACCAGGTGAATTGTATACAAGTAGTGCCTCGTGTAACCACTGGGTTAGAAAACTCAAACAAGGCTGGCCCCCCAGTAGGACATCGGTGTAACCAGATGAGTTAAAACCCTCTGAGAGCTGATGGTACCACTTTAACCACTCTTGAAAGTGATTCTTTAAGAAAGAAATTCAGAAACAAAAGGTATGAGCTGAAAATAACCTACCCAATATTATGGACCAACTATTTAAGATTAACTAAACAGTTAACGGTCATAGGCATAAACCAGGATTAACAATCATAGAAAGGAACCATTTCTTGATTGTCTAGCGTGTGTTAAATGTTTTCATACTCAGTGTTTTATTTCATTGATCCTCCCATGGACTGTGAAAGATGGGAAATACTTAACACCCAGTTTAATGATGAGAATCCGTCTTTTGTGCCAAAGCCCTCAGCAGTGGGGTTGTGGGACCAACAACATTAACATCAGCTGAAAGAACGTGTCAGAAATGCAAATTCTCGGGCTCAGCCCCAGACCTATGGAATCACAGATTCTAGGGCTATGATTCATTTGTGTTGTTATCAAGCCTTCTAGGTGATTCTGATGATTGCTAAAGTTTGAGAACAACTGCCTAGAGATAAAGGTTCTAAGAAGTCCTGGCTGCATATCGAACTCACTTTTAAAACTGTTCATGCTTTGACCACACTTCTAAATATTCTGATTTAGTTGATCTGGGAATCATGTTCATAAATGTATCCCAGGTGACTACTGCGGCATCCACAGATCAGAGCCAGGGCACTGGACACTGATTTTTTCAATGTCCCTTGAGAATAATGAGAACAAGGGAGCCGAAGTTCAAACTCGGGTCTGAGCCACGTGTGTGCTGTCTAAACTATACATGCTTGCTGCTAAAGTGTGGCCCTGGCAGCCTCACGTGGGAACTGGCTGGTCATGCAGACCCTCAGCTCATACCTCAGACCTGTGGCATCAGAATCTACATGTTAACAATCCCTAGACCATAGGTGTATGCAATCAAATTTGGGAGGCAAGACCTTAGCAAGGTAAATGCAAATTATACCATGGAGCCATCACTGTTGATTTGGTTAACTTCTTTTTCAGTGTGGGAGAAAGTATTTTCAGCCACTGATTAAGATTTCTTCTCAAACCCAAATCCTTTCCCTTCACTTCCTTGTATTAATTTCTCTTATAATTCTATTCATCAACAGAAACAACTGCTTGGTGGGTGTGGCAGGAGGCTTACACAGCCTGGAACAAAGAAGTAAACTCAATTTTTTGACCATGCTTTAAAGTAGGATACAGGCAAACAGAAACAAAAACAAAAACAAAAAATATTGAAAGCAATCACTTTTCAACTGCATGATCCAGAAGACAAAATGTCTTTGAATTCCAAAACCTAGTCTGGAAGATTCCAACCACCAAATGCATGCTATACATGATAGATTGGGGAAGAATGTGAGATGAGGAATCAGTCATTCTCTACTCCAAAGGAGTTAAGAATTTGTCAAGCAGGAGATGAGAAATAAACTGGGTTATATCCATAGAATGCAATAGTCTATAGCAGTGGAAATGAATAACAGAGTTGCAGATAGCTACTTGAATGGATTTTACAGCTATTATTTAGAGAGGAGAGAAAAGCAAATTGCAGAAAGATATATGGTATAAAAATTTTAAACATACCAAATAATATTTTACCTTGTTTAGGAATGCATGCATTTAAAGAATACTCCATATGTGAAAATGATAAACATCAAATTCTGAGTAGTTGTTATCTCTGAAAAAGAAGGGATGCAATTAGCAAGGGACATATAGGGAGGTTGTAAATACTCCTAATATTCTATTTCATAAGCAGGGAGGCAGGTATATATGTCTTTGTCACAGTATTCTTGCTGTATTTTTGTACATCTGTTTGCTTGTTTATCTTATAAGAAGAAAGGGAAAACAATTCTTTGTTCTCTGACTGTTTAGGACTGGGGATTGAAATACCCAGGCTTAACATGAAACTACAGCAGCTTATATTTAAATTTTGTTCCTAGAAGGAGAGCTGACATTCATGATGCTTTATGAATTTCTGTCTGTACAGAGTAATATTAGGCAGATCAGACTGCACAGGTGTGTAACAACACACAACCACCAGAGGCATGAAGGTTGAAAAGGTTGGTAGAGTGTTTCTAAGAATAAATTCTAGCTTCTGCCTTTGAAGTCTCTTATGAGTTGCTACCTGGTCAATTAATGCCTAAGACAAGGAAATAAAACACAACTGATGTCACAAAAATTCTACTTGTACTAAAGCCGCACCAATGACAAAATGCCCATTACGTGCTTACTCAGTGCAAGGCATTGTTCTGATTTTATTGGATCGGGACATGGATTAATGTTACTAAGAACTCACAATGATTCTATGAGGTAGGTACTATTATTGTCAGGAAGGCCACGCATTTGCTCAAAGTCACAAAGCTAGCAAAAGTCAGAGGCAAGATTCTAACCATGTCACTTGTCTCCAGAGCTCATTCATAATCACCCCACTTCAGTGTTTTCCAGAAGTTACCAACATAGAGATTTTTTTTTTGAGACAGAATCTCACTATGTGGCCCTCACTACATGGTAGAGTGACATAGCATCACAGCTCACAGCAACCTCAAACTCTTAAGTGATTCTCTTGCCTCAGTCTCCCAAGTAGCTGGGACTATAGGCACCCACCACAATGCCCAGCTATTTCTTTGTTGTTGTTTTCGTTGTTGTTGTTGTTGCAGTTGTCATTGTTGTTTAGCTGGCCCAGGGCAGTTCGAACCTACCACCCCTGTTGTATGTGGCAGGTGCCATACTCTTTGTGCTATAAGCCCCCAAGCCCAGCATAGAGATTTTTGTTAATAATTGAAACTTCTCTCAAATGGCAGGAAGTACCTTATATGGCAAGAGCTCTATATTTCTAGAAGAATTCAAATATAAACTAAAAAGCAACTTCACTGGTTAGAAGGCTATTTTAATTTCTTGCAAATAGAAGAGTGATCCCTTCTCTGAGTGTCTCTGGGACACATTAATTAGAGATGCGCTCTTGGGCCCCACCACAGATCTGAAGCAAAACCTAATATGCTTGCCTGGGGAGAAGCACTATTCTAGATCCTGAGTGGGCAGGAGAGCAATTTCCCAGTCATCTACTGCTAATGATGCACACAGAAAAGGCTCTGACAAGGCCTGCATCTCCCACCACTCACAGGGACCTTAGACCACAAAGCCAAGGCCTCGCCTTTATCAAACACAGCAACTGACAAGGTAACACAGTTACCTAAGATGCTCTCTCTTCTGAGAAGACAAAGGAATGGAGCCCTGCTGTGATGGGCTTGCTAAGACTTCTCCTGAGAGGAGAGGCTGCATCTTCCACCTGTCCCCTGAACTGGAAACCACCCACAAACCACAGGCATAAATGGACCTGCTACTCCATCTTTAAAATACTCATCGCCTTAGGCTGATGATAAAGAACAGGTTGTCTGTCTTTAGCCTACATCTTATTAGATCCTTGCCTTGGAAATCCAATGCTGCTTTTGAGAAATGAATAATTCTGAAATGCTCTATTCCTACTTTTTTCCTCTTCCCTTCCCAGTTTTTGCCCTCATTTTGAACATTCTCCATAAATCTGTTCATACCTTTTCAACTGCTCAAAGCAGCAAGCAGTAAATGCAATGGCATTAAATGCAAGTAGAAATGATAAGGAACATGCTGACCCTGTGCTTACTTGTCAGCTGGCTCTCCTGATAGACATTATGCTCCTCAAGGACAGGGCCTCTGGCCATCCTCGCTGCAGTCCCAGCAAAGAGCATAGAGTCTGAACACACTGGGTGCCAAGGAATTATTTTCTGAATGGATGAATGTGTGAATAATGGAATGAACAACTAAATGAATAGATGAATAACCCAAGCATGATTAGAAAGAAAAATCCTATTTGGGAAAAGGACCATAGAATATTTTGAAGGGCTCCCCACTGTAGGTGAGAACTGCAGATACACAGAAGGCCCAGACCGTGAGGCCAGACAGCCTGGGCTTGGATCTGGGCTCTTCCATTTAACAACCATGTAATTTGGGGCAAGTTTCTTAAATGTGTTCTGCCCCAGTATCCTCTCATTAAAATATGGGACAATAATAGTATTTTCACCAGAGGGCTTCTATGAAAATTAAATGTGCTTTATACACATTAGAAGAGTGTCTCATACACTATTCTACACAGGTGCCCTATGTGTTTACTGTGTCATTCTATTACACCTGCAGCCATTCTGTTATAATTTGTAAAGATGATGAGCACTGAGCCTGTATCATACTCTCCCTGATCAATATTGCATTTGGAGGATCACAAATAGAGTGTGTCAACTGTCAACTTCAACCTGGGTCTTAAGGACAGAGAAACTTGGCAAATGCAGACAACTCTGGTGCTTTGGGAGTTGGGAAAGTGAGAAGAAATGCTATAGGGAAAAGGTATGCTACATAATGATTACATGAAATAACATGGGAAGATGAAAAGGAAATCTGTTTACAGGCAATGATAAGATGAAGCACCAAAAGAGTGAATTTTTGTTTTATTTCACTTTGTTTTGCTTTCATCTTTGTTAATGTTTTTTTTAAAGCCAATTGCAAGGGCCCCAAGATTCCAGAAATTCACAAACCTCTGAGCCAAGCCTTTGAGGTGAGTGGGGATTTCAACACTGGAAGTCTTCCAGGGGCAACCTCAAGGAGGCAGAGAGAGGCCCTTGGCTGGGGAAGGCCACAAGGCCACCTTCTCACCCACAGCATTCCTCCAAGTTTATAGTAAAGGTCAGGCACTCAGGTCCCACATCACTCAATCATCACTGCTCCTTCATAGATTTCAGCGTCTGCCTAATGTTCTTGTCTGGGTTTAATTCCATGATGAATGTAAGGAAAGAGTGAACAAGAAAGAGGTGTTTATCAGGAAAACCTAACTAGAGAATGAGCCAGTTGTCAAGTGTCAGTAGATTAACATGAACTACAGTCAATTCTTTAACTGGACTCAAATAAATTAGTACAAATGTCTAAACAGACAGTGTCTCCCATCAGGAAATTATCTTAAGCAAAGAAAAAAGATTAATCTTATTGCGAAGGGAAATATTCTCAAATTCCATCATAAAGACTCGATTTTCACCAGGGGACACATTTTTTTCTGTTAGTTGTGTCTCTTCCAATGCAATATTCCACTGTTGTCTTTTAAAGGAAATTAATATATTCTCAGTCAGTTTTTGTTTATTTGGAACATATAATGTGGGCAGAGAGGAAGAATTTTCAGTTAACAGTTTACCATTAGAAAATCTCACTCATTCCCTAATAGTCATTTCAGGCTTCCATGGCCAAAAATGCCTTTGGTTTTAAATACATCATCATTCTTAGAAAATGGCTCTTGAAAGACATTCCAGCAGATTCAGTGGTTGGCTGTCTCTTTACCACCTAGAAGAAGCCATGTAGAATCATGCTTGACTCCTCAGATTGTGCCTTTCTTTCTTCCTTCATTCAATGGTATCTAGTCAGTTCCTACTAGGTATTTCAAATCATAACATTAATTTGAAAAAAAAAAAGTTGGTTCTACTGGATGGTATAATACTGCAATCTCCAATCCCCAGTACTGATCCATGGCCTTTTAGGCACCAGGCATACAGAATTACTGCCTGAGTGCTGCCTCCTGTCCTATCCCCACTCTCTCACCCCCCACTATCCCCTATTGATGGAAAAAATTGTCTTGAATGAAAACCACCCTGGAAAATCACCCAAGATGATTCTCACTGAATAGTGGGAGTGCCAGGCAAACAAACAGGGGCTTTCAGCTCAGGTTCCTACACTTAAAGCAGGTAAGACTTCTGGGGGGGGTTGGGTGCTTCTACAGGGCCCTGTGAGAGGGAAGAGATAGGATCTAGAGCAGTGATTTTGAACCGATGTGCCATGAAAGGCTCTTAAGTGTGCCATGAAAAATTTTTAAGGTGATTAATTTGCAATCCCACCAGCAGTATAAAAGTGTAGGTATATACTGGGAAGAAAATAAATCATTTAACCACAAGGATGATTGTTTATTGCAGCTAAATTCCCAATTGCCAAGACGAGGAAACAACCCAAGTGCCCATCAAGTGATGAGTGGAATGATAAATTGTGGTAAATTATACCATGAAGTACTATTCAGCCATAAAAACAATGGTGACTTTACATCTTTTGTATTTGTCTAGATGGAGTTGAAACACATTATTCTTAGTAAAGTATCACAAGAATGGAAATGCAAGTATACAATATACTTAATACTAATATGAAACCAATAGAAAAGCAACTACATGCCAATGTATATTCAAGTGTGGTGGGTAGAAGGGAGGATGGCAAAGGGAAAGAGGAGGATGGAGGGGAATTGGTGAGCTCTCACCTGATTGGGCACAATGTGAGGTTGTACAGGACACCCCCTGGGTGAAAGGTTCAACTACAACTTGAACTTTACCTTAGAAACACAATCAATGTAACCTAATCATTTGTACCCTCATATTAACCTTACCTTTAAAAAATAAAGTTTTACATTTATAGAAAAATGGATCAGAAAGTGTAAATAGTCTACATGTTCCCTGCTGTGTGCAGTTAAAAAAAATTAACAAAATTATTTTTGAAAGAAGTTCAAAGCACATTAAGTATATTCTTTTTTTTATTCTTTTTTTTTTTGATTGATATAATTTATCTGTGCCATCAAAGTTTAATTATAGGAACAAGTGTGCCATGAGATAAAAAAGGTTGAACAGCACTGATTTACAGATGGTTAGTGTGGCTGTTGGGACAGTTTCTAATTCTACTCAGGATCTTTGGAGATCCTTCAAACAAACTTCCTTCACTCCCCACAATTGAAACAGATGTTGTCCTCACACTCCAAGGAACCTACTTGGCTGAAACTATAAAATAACTCAGGCCTAAAGATTTTCCCTCAACCTCAAGCCCAAGAAGACCCCAAGAAATGTGTGTACTGGATACTGAAGCTCAATGCTGCAGATGGAGGATCTATCATTCAGAGGATGCCAGAAATAACTCATCCAGGCATATGGCAATATGTCCATTTGACAAATCAGAAGCTTGAGGCCCTCAAAGGTTAAGTACTTTGCCCAAGACCATCCAAAGATCAAGTGATAGGAGGCAGAGCAAGATGATGGACCAGAAAGATCATTCAGCAGAAGCTCTCTTAGTATGACTGGGGGGAAAAAAAGAGAAAATAGCCATACCTGATGCAGGGACCTTGCTTGAAGTTGTAGCTCAGGGAGTACAGCAAAGAGGTGATGAGCTAGATACAGCCTGTGATCTGGAGTGGTGGAAATCTGACACTTTAGAACAAGGACTCCTACATTATTGGTCATGAGGAGGAGTTTGGCTATACTCAGGCTGGTCTGAAACAGGGTAATTTGAAGCAAAAGAGGAAGAAAGAAGGAAAAGGGGGGACAAGGAGGTAAACAAGTAGAAAGAACATATGAGGAGGACCCAACAGAAAAATTCAGGCAACATAAGAAATCATAACAGAGCAATTCCCCTAAGGGGCCATGAGACAACTATTGCAGAAGACTTCACCTATAAAGAATTAATGTATTTGACAGAAAGGGAAAATAAAATATGCCTGATAAAGACAATAAAAGGAATGGTTGAGGAAATGGAAAGACCAAACCAAAAATCAGATGAGCGATCTGTAGAAAATAGAAAGGATATGGTGGAGCTTAGGGAAATGAAAGAGACAATCAGGGAATGTAAAGATGCAGTAGAAAATATCAAAAATAGGTTAGACCATGGAGAAGAAAGAACCTCAGAACTGGAGAATAAAGTTTTCATGTTAACCCAGGTAGTCAAAGAGGCAGAAAAGAAGAGAGAGAAAGCAGAACCGTCACTTAGAGAACTATGAGACTCCATGAAGCATTCAAACATATGAATAATAGGGATTCCTGAAGATTGTCCCAGAGGAATGGAAGCCCTACTGGAGACTATCATGAATTAAGACGTCACAAGTTTCACTAAAGATCTCAACACACTCCTTTTAGACAGATATCGACCCCCAGGTCATCTCAACTCAAACAGATAATCTCCAAGACACATTGGAATGAAACTGTCTTAAGTCAGAGGCAGAGCCATTAGGATGACAGCAGACTTTTCAACTAAAACTTTCCAAGCCACAAGAGCATGGTCATCCACCTTCAATATTATTTAAAAAAAAAAAAAAAAAAAACAACTTTCAGCCCAGAATTCTGCATCCTAAACTAAGCTTCAAAATTGATGGCAAATAAAATCTTTTGTAGATACACAACACAGAGGAAATTTGCCTCAATAAGAACAGTTCTATAGGAAATATTTAAACCTATTCTCAATACTGACTATCACAATGGACCACTAGCAAAGTATACACCCAAAAGCTAAATGTCAAAACTTAGTTTCTACAATGGAAGAAAGGATAAAACTACACAACAGACTTTCACAAAATAAGATGAAGAGAACTCCACCACACTTATCAATTCTCAATAAATGTCAATGGATTGGATTCACTACTGAAGAGGTACCATCTGGCTGACTGGATAAATAAAAGCACAAGCTATCCATATGCTGTCTCCAGGAAACACACCTAACCTTGAAGGACAAATCAAGATTCAGGGTTAAGAGATGGAAAACAGTATTTCAAGCAAATGGAAATCAGAAGAAAAGAGAGGTTGCAGTCTTATTTTTAGATACAAGTGGATTTAAAACAACTAAAGTGAAGACAAAGATGGACATGTTATATTGTTAAAGGAATAATACAACAAAAAGAGATTTTAGGCTCCATGCCCATAGATCAATGGTTAGGGCACTGGCCACATACACCAGGGATGGCAGGTTTGAACCTAGCCCAGGCCCGCTAAACAACAATGACAACTACAAAAAAAAAAAAAAATAGCTACAGACTTTGTGAGGCACCTGTAGTTCCAGCTACTTGGGAGGCTGAGGCAAGAGAATTGCTTAAGCCCAAGAGTTTGAGGTTGCTGTGAACTGTGACATCATAGCACTCCTCCCAGGTTGGCATAGTAGGACTCTGTCTCAAAAAAATAAAAAAGAAGAAGAGATTTTAATTTTCACTATTAATGCACCCAACTGAAATGCTTCCAGATTTATGAAACAGACCTTGAAGGGTCTGAGCAATATGATGTCCCATAACACCATAATAGCCAGGAACTTTAACCCCCCTTTGACATAACTGGACAGATCCTCTACACAGAAACTAAGCAAAGATACAAAGGACTTAAATGCAACCATAGAACAAATGGGATTAATAAACATATACAGAACATACCATTCCAAAGTTAAATATACATTTTTCTCTCCAGTCCATGTTACATACTCCAAAATACACCACATCCTTGGATATAAATCTAACCTCAGCAAAATTAAAAGAATATAAATTATGCCTTGTATCTTCTCAGACCACAAGGCAAAAAAGGTGGAACTCAAATCAACTACAAATAAAAACATTCATACCCACACAAAGAGCTGGAAATTAAACAACCTTATGCTAAATGACAGTTAGGTTCAGGAAGAGATAAAAGAGGAAATTGTTTAAATTCTCAAATAAAACAACAGGGAAGACACTAGTTGCCAAAACCTGTGGGATATAGCAAAAGCAGTCTTAAGAGGAAAAATGATCACACTAGATGCCTACATTCGAAGAACAGAAAGAGAGAGCATAAACAAATCCATGAACCATCTTATGGAATTGGAAAAAGAAGAACAATCTAATCCCAAACCCAGCAGAAGAAAAGAAATAACCAAAATTAAGCCAGAGATTAATGAAATTGAAAACAAAAGAATCATTCAGAAAATTAATTTAAAAAAGTTTTTTCAAAAAAATAAGCAAAATTAATAAACCTTTGGCCAGATTAACTAGAAACAGAAAAGAAAAATCTCTAATAACCTCAATCAGAAACAATAAAGGGGCAATAACAACAGATGCCACAGAGATACAAGAGATCATCTCTGAGTACTACAAGAAACTCTAGGCCCCAAACTGTGACAATGTGGAGGAAATAGATTAACACCTGGAATCACACCCTCTCCCTAGACTTAATGAAGAAGGAATATAGCTCTTGAACAGGCCAATTTCAAGAACTGAGATCCAATAAAACATCTCCCAACAAAAAAATGTACTGGTCCAGATGGCTTCATACCAGAATTCTATCAAACCTTCAAAGAAGAACTTATTTATACCCAGGTTGCAGAAATCATTACAAAAAACTGGAAGGACGGAATCTTTCCCAACACATTCTATGAAGCAAACATCACCCTGATACCAAAACCAGGAAAATATCCAACTAAAAAGGAGAACTTCAGACCAATTTCATTAATGAATATAGGTGCAAAAATTCTCAGTAAAACCCTACCCAATAGAGTATAGCTGCACATTAAAAAAATTATTCATCATAATCAAGTAGGTTTCATCACAGGCATGCAAAACTGTTTTAACATACATAAGTCTATAAACATAATTCACCATATCAACAGAAGCAAAAACAAAGACCATATGATGGACATCCTTTCAACAGATGCAGAAAAAACATAGATAAAATTCAGCATCTTTTTCCAATCAGAACATGTAAGAAAATAAGCATAGTGGCACATTTCTTAAACTAATTGAAGCTATCTATTACAAACACACAGCTAATATTATACTGAATAGAATAAAACTGGAAACTTTTCCACTTAGAACTGGAACCAGACAAGGTTGTCCTCTATCACTGCTACTATGCAACATAGCGCAAGAAGTTCTTGCCAATACAATCAGGCAAGAAAAGGAAATAAAGGGCATCCAAATGGGTACAGAGGAGGTTAAAATCTCATTCTCTGCTGACAATATTATCTTATTCTTAGAGAATCCCAGAGACTCAAACATAAGACTCCTGGAAATCATCAAAAAATACACTAATGTATTTATATCAGGATATAAAAATCACATGTCCACAAATCAGTAGCCTTTGTATATGCCAATAGCAAAGATGAGGAGATAATCAAGGACACAATTCCTTTCACAGTACCCTCAAAAAAATAAAATGAAATGCCTAGGAATATACCTAACAAAAGAGGTGAAAGAGTTTTATAAATAAAATTTTGAAACTCTGAGAAAAGAAATAGCAGAAGATATTAACAAATGGAAAAACATACCATGCTCATGGCTGGGGAGAATCAACATTGTCAAAATCTCTATACTTCCCAAAGCGATCTACAGATTCAGTGCAATCCCCATTAAAATGCTATCATCATACATTCAAGATTTGCAAAAAATAATCCTATGCTTTGTATGGAATCAGAAAAAAACCCATATTGGCAAGGCAATTCTTAGTAATAAAGACAAAGCCAGGGGTATCTCCTTCCCAGACTTTAGGCTACACTACAAGGCCATAGTGATCAAAACAACATAGTGTTGGCACAAAAAATAGAGATATTGACATTTGGAACTGATTAGAAAACCATGAGATGAAACTAACATCTTACAGCCACCTAATTTTTGATTAACCAAACAAGAACATACACTGAGGAAAAGGATCCCTATTTAGCAAATGGTGTGGGAGAACTGGCTAACAACATGTATAAGACTGAAACTGAACCCACACTTCTGACCATGTACAAAAATTGATTCAAGATGGATAAAATTGTTAAATATCTATACAACCCAAAGTAATATACAATTTTAATGCAATCCCTATTAAAGCTCCACTGTCATACTTTAAAGATCTTGAAAAAATAATACTTCATTTTATATGGAATCAGAAAAACCTTGAATAGCCAAGACATTACTCAGAAATAAAAACAAAGCAGGAAGAATTACCCTACCAGACCTCAGACTATACTATAAATTGATAGTGATCAAAATAGCATGGTA
>CAUYON010145152.1:0-14628 GCA_963573935.1 Arctocebus calabarensis
CTTTATCGCCCTGGGTAGAGTGCCGTGGCGTCACACTGCTCACAGTAACCTCCAGCTCTTGGGCTTAAGCGATTCTCTTGCCTCAGCCTCCCTAGTAGCTGGGACTACAGGCGCCCGCCACAGCGCCCGGCTATTTTTTTGTTTGGCAGTTCGGCCGAGGCCGGGCTTGAACCCGCCACCTTCAGTATATGGAGCCGGCGCCCTACTCGCTGAGCCACAGGAGCCGCCCAATACAAGACAATTTTTATGAACCAAAACTCATCTTTCTGGATTATACAAATAGCAGATGATCAATATAGCTCAATGGTGACGTTAAATGCATTTCAAATAGATGTGCCTTCGCTGCCTCTTTGTAGCTATGAACAGCTGTGTACTTTCAAAATAATAAACTTTTTAAAAGAACAGAAGAGAGCAAAGCATGCTTGGAGAGTTTTTTTTTTTGCATACTTTATAAATAGTTTTGTTTAAAAACAACGTCTTCATGTTCTTTCCTATTATTTGTTTACATTTAGATAACATATCATCTTCCTTTTAATGTTTATTATGAATACTGATAATTTTGTCATAGAGGACAAAGGCTTTAGAGTATTAATATTTTTAAGTATTTTTCTCCTTTTATAGATTTTTTTTCTTTGTTAAACTAAAGCATAAGCGTCTTAGATCTGTGAAACAATGATGCAATCAAATCTATATTTCCATCTAAAAGGGTAGAAAAAGCAGTTATTTTTAGATCTCAAGGTATTATCTGCATTACAGCCCCTATTTCCTTTCCTATCCCACCACCTCACACTCCCCTCCCCTCCAGATCATCCAGAGGCATTCTAAGTTCATTAATTTCCTCCCTTCCCCATCTCTTTGACCTTTGCATTCATCCTACTACTTGTCAAACATTTATTCTGAGAGCCTGGTGCTAGAGATACAAAGACAAAATCATATTTCTGTTCTCAAGGAACTTAAAGTCTAAAGGAGAAGATGTATTTGGAAATGATTGCCTCTGGTAGAGGTAAAGGCCCTTGACCCAGCCTGAGTGGTTCAGCTGGTCCTGTTAAGCAAGACAAAGGTAATGTGTATGACCCAAGTACAGGCACACGTTAGGGAAGTGGTCAAAGTTGAAAGGAGAAGCATTGAAAGGACCAGTTCCCACACATGCCATATTATAGAACACGATCAGGAATTCAAACTTCATCTTGAATCACATTAATACGGCATAAAAATTGAAGAAGCATCAGTGGGAGAGGGCATGATAATATATGCATTTTAGAAATATCCCACTGGCAGCAATGTGGAAGCAGAGTGGATGAGATTCACATAAAAGGCAGTATTAGTGGGGACACCAGGAAGTCCTGAGCACCTGCAGAACAAATGTGACAGGGACGTGCACAAAAGAGATGAATTGAGACAGAATTTATAGACCCATCTTATGTGAGTGAGAGGAAGATAATTCTTATGTCTGTGGTGTGAGAGGATGAGGACTGTAATTATGATTGAAAATTGATTCATTTTCTTGATGTGTAGTGTTGGTGGTGCCACTGAGACATTTGAGTACAGCTGTGGGAAACCCAATTAGGGCTCAGGACAGATATCAAGGCTATAGGTAGTATAGCGATTTAAGAGTTGTAAATGGCACATAAGTAGTGGTTAAACCCCTGTGTACAAACAACATCAGTAGCTTCATTAAAAAGGAAAGCAAAGAAGGGCCTGGAGAGACACTCAAGGAAAGCATAGCCTTCTCAAGGCCAAGTCAGAGGACTTCTGGATCATAGGGAACCTTTGTGTGAACTAGGAAACACCTTTACTGACACATGTATCAGCCAGAAAGTTTTTATAATGAATTGGCAGTGAATTAATAAATTCTGCAATGTGAATGGCACATCCTGGTGCTTAGAGGTACACAGCTCCCTAACCATGCCAGATACCGGCAGTGAGA
The DNA here is from genome assembly GCA_963573935.1 of Arctocebus calabarensis. NCBI lineage: Eukaryota > Metazoa > Chordata > Mammalia > Primates > Lorisidae > Arctocebus > Arctocebus calabarensis. The sequence goes on from CAUYON010145152.1 coordinate 1,928, forward strand.
TGCTAGCTGGGAAGGAGAGAAAAGCAACCTCCAGGCAGGGAAGAAGAAACCAAGTCGTGGCACAGAAACGCATGGAATAGACTTTCACATCACAACAGAAAGAGTAATCAGTACTGCTAATCATGACTCAGAAGGAAAATAAGGGTGGTGGGGAAGTATTCAATGAGCATCTCTTCTTGAGTCCAGAATGTTCCTCTCTCCAGCCTCTTGCAGATATTTTGACCCCTAACCGGTTTCCATTCCCTCTACCCGCTGGATGCCTTGATAATTTCCTTCCTTCCCTTTCTCTCTGGCTTTATGGGTTTCCTCTCCTCCTGATTTAAATGTGGATGCATTTTATTAATATTTTTCCTCCTTTCCCTGACTGTTCTCAGATGCTGCCATCATTTCCACCCGACCAGCACATCTAGGATTGTGATCTTCCCATTAGGGCTTCACAAAACACATCTGTTTCAACCACAATCCTCTAGCTATTATTCAAATATAAATGTACTTCAAATAATTTATATTTGAATACCTTCTGAATAAGCAATAAAAGGGAGTTTGAGGTCACCTTCATACACATCATCTTTTTGGATAAGGAAAATTGTATCAACCTGATCCCAGGCAGTCATACCAAACCATTGGCCCCTTAAATGAGATTTCTGCCTTCTTCTCTATGTAAGCTGGAGTTAGGGGCATAAATAGAAGTCAAGTAATAGACTCATCAGGGAAAGAACTTGTGTTACAGAGAGACTTGTACCAAGATAAATTATTTAGTCATATGCTATATAGATAGCCATTAGTATTCATCTTTTTAATTGTGAATGATGACTTTGCTATAGCTGGGTCAAACCTTAGCCTGTTATTTCACAAGAACTGCACTGTCAATACCGTAGCCATTAGCCACATGTGGACTATGTAAAATTAAAATTAAATTAATTAAAATTAAGTAAAAATAAAAACTTAGGTCCCTACTCATACTAGCCACATTTTAAGTTCACAGTAGCCACATGTGGCTAGTGGATTGCACTGTCTCAATTGAACAGAGCAGATTTAAATGTGGATACATTTCATTAATATTTTATAGATATAGAACATTTCCACCATCATGGAAAGATGTTTGGACAGGGCTGCACCAGAATAGATCTGATGGTTCCTGACAGTTCTCAGCTTTTGGTGAAAAAGGGAGTCCCTTGGAAATAGGAGCTAATTTTTATACCACACAGAGGATTTTGGAGGGGTGGAGTGTTTATCTGATTCCTTACAATGATTTAAGGAATTAAGTAAATTCTGCTTTCCAAAAATCATCGCAGGGTTATATTTTCTTTAAGTAAAATGAGGATGGTACCTGATTGTTGGGGTATACTCAGAAGATAATTACAGAACCCTCTAGACTTCTCAAAGAACTGTTTGTATTCTCAAATGAACATTTATTTAACTGATGAACATATTGGTAGTCATCACTACCAACGCTTTCATAGCAGTGAATGCTCTGTTAAGAACTTATGGAGAGATTCATTTATTTCCTTGCTTTCAATAATCAGCTATGACAGGAGTACCACTACATTTTAGTGTAGCCATCATGTCTAATCATTCTAAAAGCATCTTTATGGAAAATCCAAGAATCATCAAAGAAATAAGGCTCAGAGATATTTTTTCAAAAGGTAGATGCTATTTGGGTCAAATTATTAATGAAACCCTGAGGATTCCTGAAAACAAGACAGAACAAGTGGTTTTGTAGTTTATTTTGAAGGTGATTTCTCAAGAAAGAACTGGCATTAGATATTTAGTATTTTATAGTGAAGACACTGTACAAAATTTTTTTTTTCAAGCTTTGGCTTACAGCTGTGGTCTTTGATTTGTATGACATTCTAACAAGTTAGGAATTTCTTCCTTGAACCACACAACACCACACACACACACACACACACACAAATAAATTAACCATCACACCACAATTTTGCCTTTATCTTTTTTGTAGGAAAGCAATTCATACTACACATCTACCCACCTGTTACCTAGGTGAGAGGTGTCTTGGTTCTTTGGTGTACCTGGGAGAAACACCCACAAGTGGAATCACTAGTGTAATCTTGTTAGTGGGAAGGGTCTTACTTATACTTGGTCCCAGGAAAATCTCTGTTGTGGCAATTCTATTACATCTGCCATCCACCTCTGAAGTCACCAAAGCCATTTCATTTCCTACAATATTGCAAAACTGTGTACTTTAGTGTAGGAGTAAAGTATTTAATTGGTCAGGGCCTTTGATAACCACCTCCTAAACTGCAGAAGATTTTGCATTAAATAGAAATTGAGTTGGAGGGAAAACATAGTCTTTCAACAGGCCCTAACGTGGTAAAACTCAGAATGATTCTGTCATCAATAGCCTAGCAAATAGCACAGTCAACTTGCAGCACCTTGTTTCTGCTATTTGGAAACAGCAAACGAGAAACGTGAGTGTGTGTGAAGCGGAAATAAATCCGTTGTCCACGTACATGCAGACTGTTAGCTTTTACATGCAGTTTTTTCCTGAGTCTTCCTCTATACCAGAACTAAGCTGGCCCCGGAGAAGCAATAAAGATACGGCCCCTGTCTTCACACAGCTGGAATTCTAATGGGTCGCTAACAATGAAGTGCATACAAAACGAAGCACTTACAAATTGCCATAGGTTTTAATGAAAGAAACTAACATGAATCTGAAGGAGAAAAATGAGGACTCATTCACTGCACATAGGGTGTTAAGGGGAGTCGCTGGGCAAGGTGGCGTTTAAGCTGAGATGGGAATGTAAAGCAGGAACTGGCTTTGTTCTGGACAGAGGGGCTACCTGTGCAAAGGCCCTAGGTGAGACTGAGTTACGTACGTACACAGGGGCCACAGGCTTTTACAAGGACCTTTTCTTCAACAGAAGCATACACATGATTCCTTTAGATTATAATCATTACAGATATTTGTTAGATCCTTGCTTCCACAGAGGAATTTGAGGCTCTCCATTTAATTGCACCACGAAACTCACCATTTGGGAGCGTTCATTCCTTTCTGTGTCTGAAAATCACCTCAGGTTCCTGTGATGAGATGTGACCACATAAGTTCATGCATTTTACTACATTCAGGAAATGCTGCTTGCTGGTCCCCTCCCAGACCTGAATTGTTAAAGAGATTTTCAGAGATTGCCGAGAGCTGTCTGTTAAGCAGCAATAAAATCTGATTTTCTCTGGTCTCAGCAAAGAACAGGTCCGGTAAGTGCCAATGTTCCTGATCTGTTATACAACGTTTGCTCTCTTACCCTACCTGTTCTGCTGATCTAACGGTACAAGATTTCCACTTCCTAGTCTTGGTTGAATGATGAAATTAAAGAAAAAAGATGAATGAAATGTGGATACTAGAAAATCTATAAGCTGTTGCTATTTTAGTAAGTTTGCGGTGCAAGTATAAGCCAGATGCTACGGAGAGTTACAGAGCAGGCCCTGAAGCCTGGGAGACCAATGAAATGGAGAAAAAACCTCCTGTGCTACTTTCCATCTGATGGGAACAGTAGCGCTGACTAAACTGGAAGGTTCTCACAGAGGGGGAAACATGCAGCATCCCTGAGGCCTGAAAGGGTCTGTATGACTCATTAAAATCTCAGAAGTCTCAGACTCTAGGAAAGAGCAGCGGGGTCAAATAGAAGATGTTCGATGTTGAAACGTTAACAAGACCCCGAACTTAGCTATGCTCATTTTATTTGTCTTAAGAAAAATAGCTGTATTTTATTTTGATTTTTCTGGATTGTGACGACCAGATGCTCGTTATGAAAATCTTATTTTTAAAATAAAATCAACTCCCTCTGCTTCGTTTAGAGGCTGGTGATTATATCTGAATGATCGCCATCTCCCAGGAGTAGAAGCATAATAAAGATGTCCTGTATGAAGTGGTGTGCTCCTTTTTTTTTTCCCTCTTGAGGAGTCACTTGGCACCTCTGAGAAGCATGTTCAGCCAGGGAGAACATCCCCGCACCGCTCGCTTATCTAACTCATTTCCCGAGGAACTAGGATTTCCCAGGATCCAGCAGCCCTCTCCCTTGTGCAGACTGGAACTGAGCAGCCTCCCTTCGATCACATTGTGAGTTTTGGATCACAGTGACTTCTATTGCTTCCTTGAACTTTTTCAGATTGTTGCAATGTTCCTATGAGATTTGATACCAGGAGCAGGTAAGACACTCTATTCCCCAAGTGACGCCAGACTTTACCTGACCCCGATACTTAGCTCACTGAGGCTAAGACTGATTGAGAAACTGTGCTGAAATCTCCTAAACACCCTGAACTCAACCTGGCAGGAGGCCTCAGACCCTGAGAGCCCCACCCCACAGCACTGCAGGGCGTGCCGTTTTCTCACAGAGCTCATCCATTGCTGCCATGGATAAAATAATGGTTTGGCTTTGCTTCTCTGCCTCTGGCCCCTTTCAGGCAATCCAAAACGATTATTGACCCCTGACTAAGCGGAAAGGACAGTGGGATTCAGCTCTCAGGGTTTCTACCTTTAATTGGGGAATTAAGACACTCAGACATTTAAGAAGGGCCAAGAATAGGCAAAGTGCTAAATAAGAAAAAAAAAGAAGATAATAATATGAAATGACATAGGGCCATTCATGACTATGTGCCAAAGGACTGAAAAATTGTAACTACAGTGGTCTTGAGGAGGGCGACACGCGGGGCACCCCAGAGCAGTGCAGGCTGGCATCCTGGAATGAAGTTGGATTTAACTCGGGCCTTCAATAGGCCAGTGGTTCTTAAACTTCCCTGGACGCTAAAGACATCAGGGGAGGTTTTTAAAACTTCCAAGTGGGAAACCACAGGACAAGCATGAAAAAAGTGTAGGAATGCCTAAAGAACAAAAAAGTTTAAAGGAACAAAGCTTGTTTGACAATGGGGAAAAGTTGTTGTCAGGAAGAAAAAGAAAGCAGCAAAGTCAGGTTTCATCTGATTTTTAAATAACTTTATGTGCCAGATCAAGGAATTTTGGAAAGGTATTTGGCTATCTTACTTCTGCTCAGGATAATAGGGTCTATTTACCCACAACACCTGACTTTTACAGCAGGAGAAATAGTCAAATTCCCTGTGTATCACATAATTCCTCACTTTGCATTTCCGCCCCCTGATTGAAGACTTATGTTTGACAGAGACTAAATATAGACACCTGCTAATACCTCACCAATTCCTCAGTCTCTCAGATGCAGCATCCTGGCTGCTACTGTGGGGATGGGATTCACAGACTACAGCTGCTGTGTAAAATTGCCCTGAACTACAGCCAGGATGGGTCACCAGTGGGTGGCAAACTGATCTCTCCAACTTGGTCAAGCAGCCCACCCTGGGCCCTCATCCCCTTCACTGAGATGAAGGGATAGGCGTGGGGCCCTCCAGAATGAAGGCTTCCACCACGGCTTCCATCCACTTGCTACTGTGGTTTGTTCTGATCCTATCATGGCTAATGTTGGGCTGAAATAGATTGGACAGGGATAGAGTTTTTTTTTTTTTTCCTTTTTTGAAGAGGGCTGCCTAACTGGAAGGAAATGGTTTGGCTTGTAGCTGACATTTCATAAGACTCTTAGATGGTAAAAGAAAATAAATTTTACACCACTGCACTAATTTGGGAACATAGCACATTAACTGTAAGTCTCTCTTATTTATATGATAAGATTTGTATAAAATACTATTCAAGTCAGCTTGTGTTTTAGCTTTAAAAGAAGTGTATTACTTCACCACTGACTAGAAGAAGTTCAACATCCCTTAGTTGGGCAAGAGCTGTGAACATGATTGCAGCCCCTTTGCAGGAAAAAACCACATTGTAAAAGCAACAGAAATGCTCTTCCTGCACATCTGTCAAAGCTTAGAGACCCTCATGGTGACCCTCATGAAATGTCACAGTTCCTGCCCTGCACTCTACTGTCACTCAACATCACTAAAGAGCCATGGGCTAGACAGGGCCATCTGTAGTCCAGACTCTCTCTGCCAAGGTAGGAACTTCTGTCCTGCTACTTGGTCTATTGAGAGAGAAGTCTCATGTTGGAGGCCAAGAGGCAGAGAACATTTCCTCTTGGTTTTATGGTACAATCTTTCTTGACAGGGTGTGGTATATGGCTGTGCAACTATCACAAATCTTATTTACTTATAATGTGCATTTCTGCTATCAATCTTACTAAAAGGTTTCCTGTGGTCGGTTTCATAAGAATAGATAAAATTCTCTGTTATTTGGGTATTAGGAAGTGTATATTAAGCATGCTGGTCTTGAGCTGAGTGCCAGAGACCAAAGGAAAAGAGAGAGAGAGAATGCCTGTTTTAGGCAATCTAGCATTGGAACAAAATTTTAAAATATGAGCCAGTGAGAGAATAAATGAATACCAACGTGAGAGATACTTGGAACAGTTGCAGTCACACCCTGCAAAGGAAACCATCGTGTGTGCTGGCCTGTTTATCTGAAACACGGTATTGGATTAATGAGAAGGATTTAATTTCTTAGTAGTGGGAGAAAAATGAGCAAAATCATGGAAGAAGGTTCCAATGGCAAAATGCAACCTTGGTGTGACAAAATAGGAACAGATGTGAGGAAAGCAACCTATTTTAGGTGGATTAATCTGGAGAAGATGTGCAGAGTGTTCTGGAAGGGAAAGCAAGGCCTGCCAGAAGACAAGCTTGGAGGCTGTTGAAATTCAGGTAGGAGGTAATTCAGACCTGACCTGCACAAAAAAGGAATGGGAAGACCCAAAGAGGATTTCATGGAAGAGTCCAGGGATCACGTAATGTTTCTAATTGAAAGAGGAAGGTTATACAGCTTAATGAGTGACAAAATGTTCTCCTCTGGTGTCAGTGTTTCCAGCAGTTATTGTCCCTAGAAATGCTTTTCACTTGACAAGTATATTTCTATTCTTAAACCCTTCTCTTGCTATGTCCTTTTTTCCTGTAGACGAGGTGGACCTGGTCAGTCATCACGTATCTGTGTTGGGATTGAACTAGCCCGAGCTGCAAGTCATTTAGACCTGAGCTTGTTCAGTCTAGAAAGTGATGTTTTCCTTTAGGTCAATACCTCTTCGTGCCTTATAGAGGTGAACTTGGGTCAATAGTGGTAGTGAATTCACCAACTCAGACTCTGGGAAGAAGTCATCACCACCCCGAATTTCAAGTTCTGCTGGTTGAAAACTAACAGCTGAGTTTGCTGGGCAGACTGAATAGAAATGAAGAGTATAAGCCTGCTTCCTTGACACTAGTTAAAAATATATATTAGTTTTTTCCTACTACAAAGGATACATGCACACACGCACACACACACACAAAATGCAAAACATAAAAGAACAGTGAATGCAAAAGCAGATGAGTTGATTCCAACCCAGCCCTGAGCCACCATACACATTCAGATGTACTAATTTTGTGACCCTGGCAAGCCATTTAATTTCTTGTTTCTTCTACTTTTCTTACTTCCTGTTGTCAGCCTTATAACCATTATTATCATCAGCTGGACAGTTTACAAGTGTTTTCTGTGAAACAGCATAATCAAGGAACCAGAAACTCAAAGAGCTGTCCGAGGTCAGGAGCTTGGAAGCGTCTGTCCCAGGACTGATTTCCAGGCTGCATTTCTCTGTGCCGCCCCACACTACTCTGTAGGTCAGACAGAGCAATGCCAGCAGTGGCCATCTCAAAGTTGGCAAAGGTTTGGCCTTATTGTAAATAAAAATAGATTAATATAAGTTTTTACATAAATAAAAATGGTAGAAAGTCCAGATGCATCAGCTATGGCAGTAAGAATGGCTGAATCTTTCATAGCAACATAGGCATTCTACATGTATTAAATATTCATTTTGATAGTAAGTTGGTATAATAGTAGGCTGGCCATTGCAAATTCAATTTTTTTAACTCTTGTAAAAATTTATCATTGTTACGGATAGGAAACGCCATTACTAACTTTCATGCCTATATTATTCACATACATATGTGTATATATTCTTTATCCTTATGGAGGTTTTCCTGGAGCAGTCTGGTCTTCATGGGGCTAGGTTTTAGTCTGGGTTCTGTTGAGTTCTTGTTAAGAATATCTTGCAGGTTGTTCTTAAATAATCTAGTCAAAAAGATAGATAACCGCACCCCCCCCCCCCAGCATCTTTCTATGACTTTTACGGAGTGCTTTACTTTTATGAAATGCATGCACATTGTTGCATTTGACTGATCACAGCTTTGGCATGTAAGTCTATCATAGCAAGCTAAGTCTATGTGCAAATTTAGAAAACTGTGTTTAGAAAGGTTAAGTACATGGCTCAGGAACAGAATCTAGGCTTCCTGCTCCTATTGCACGACTTGTGGCATTTCATAAGCAAGCAAGTAACCTCTGTAAGTGACCTAACCATAATCATGAATTACTAAAGAATCAACCCTCTGTAACTTCCCTAATCATAGCTGTAGAAAAATAGATTAAAACGATGGTTCTGTGTGAGTGTTATGGGTTGAATGGTGTCCACTGAAATTTACATGGTGAAGTCCTAACTCTAGTCCCTCAGTATGTGACCTTATTTGGAAATCACATTGTTTGCATACAGCAAACATATGTGCTATATACACATCTTAACAATATATGTGCTATGTGGTTAGATAAGATGGGGTCATGCTCAAGCAGAGTAGACTCCAAATCCAATATGACTGGCATTCTTATGAAAAGGGAAATGTTGAACACAGAGACATACGTACACAGGGAGAAAATTATGTGAATAATGGAGTTTTACTGTCACAAACCAAGGAAATATCAGAAGCTAGAAGAGAGTCCTGGAATAGATCCTTCCCCGGCACCCTCAGAGGGATCATGGCTATGCCAGCACCTTGACTTCTGGCCCCCCAAACTGTGAGATAATAAATATCTCTTTTCCTAATCCACCTAGTGCAGTACTTTGTCTCAGCAGCTCTGGGAAATGAACAGAGTGAGTAATGGAGCAATGTGTGTAGCAAGGAAATATGAACTATGACACCAATAAACTCAAGACCTTTAGTGAACATCAATGATGATAAAGGTCATCCAGAAATTAAATCTTTTGATGGAATCAAACACTTTGAAAGATAAAGAAATTCAGTGCAATCCTAACATTGCTCTAACTTGCATCAGAATAGACTTTCCTGTTTGGAAGTAATGATGTTACCTAACTCAGTCATTCATTGTATATTTGAGTATCTTCAGCAGTGAACCAGCAAAATGGGTTTTCAGTCTGTGCTTAGATGTACTAATTCCTAAGGACAACCTGCTCTATCTTTAGCACCTCTGATGATTAAAATATGATTTCTTATATTAGACAGAATTGTATCTATCTATAGCCTTTGCCCATTTATTATAGTTCAATTTCTTAGAGCAATAAAGAACAAATCTAATTCCCTTTTCACATGTCAGTCCTTTCAATATTTGCACAGCTGGCATATCCTTCTAAGTCATTTATTCCCTAAACTGGCCCTTGAATTCTTTCAACCACTACCCTATGGCATGTGAGATGTGAGTTTCTTAACTCCTAAGATTAGCTTTATTAAATGGGTTCCTAGCTGGACATAGTGGAATGCACCTGTATTTCCAGCTTCTTGGGAGGCTGAGATAGGAAGAACACTTAAGCCTAAGAGAGCAAAACCAACCTGGGCAGCATAGTGAGACTCTATCAATAATAATAATAATAGTAATAAATAATAAATGTGTTCTAGTTTATCACATCCCATTTCAAATAGAGCACCTAAATCTTGGTTATATATATCCCAGTGCAGTTTGGAAATACAATTAAATATAGAGATACTCTCCATCAACAACCTGACGTAACATTAGCTTTGAAGGATGTCACGGTATTCAGTAATACTAACCTAAAACTAATTAGTACTCCTTACTCATTTTTCTCACTCAATAAGCTGCATGATGATAAGCTTAGGGGTAATTATCAAGTACCATGTGCCTGGCATATGATAGTAGACAACAAGTCATTGCATGAATGAGTAAATAAATACATAATCCTAAACCATTCATCTCTTTTGAGTTTTCCACTGGTTTTGTTTGTTTGTTTGTTTGTTTGGTTGGTTAGTTTTTTAATCCAAGGAGAGAAACCTACTTATTAAAAAACCCCATGAATGCATTTACGAACACAACTATGATTTAATTTTAAAAAATCCATTCATCATATATCTTCCAGACAGAAAAGTTCTTTCTTGATTTTACAAATTGCTTCTACTCCATACTCAAATAGTATTGAGGAAAATATCTTTTAAGTCTTGGTTTATCCTCTTCTTCAATTAAGAAGTGTTCTACCTTCTAGACAAGTGCTTAAACCCTCTGCTTTTTCCATCTGTAAAATGGTGCTAATGTGATATGTAGAGTGTATGTGTGAATTTAGTAGATAACATAGGTGTATGTGCATATTTACAGATGACTACACCATATGGATTTTGATACCAATAAGAAAAAGCTGTCATTAGCTGTTTGTTAGTTGTTCTAACAGCTGATCTCATAAGCTGCCATCCGTCTTCTTTTGCCTGTATTTGTGTAACAACCTAAAACTATAACTTTATATAAAGGAGGAAAGAGTGTGAGCTGCATTCTATTTCTATTTTCCTAATGAATTATTCAATCTTATAAAATAATTGAGTTAATCTCTTGTGCTAGATTTTCTATATATAAAATGAAGAAAATTATTTTTTCTCCTTGACTCACAGGGATAGTAGAGGGCTGGTGGGGTTTATTTATAAAACATTATATGAATTAGAGAAAACTGCTTTGACAGCATCTTAGTGGAGACACAAATACAACCACAACAACAACAACAACAACAACAACAAAATCAGTGTTTCAGAGTCTTTTGTAAATAAGCGGTTTTTCATAAGAAAGACACGAATACAACCACAACAACAACAACAAAAAAATCAAAAATCAGTGTTTCAGAGTCTTTTGTAAATAAGTGGTTTTTCATAAGAAATACTTTTAATAGCTTGAGTTCCCAATTTGATGTGCTTTGGCCCTCTTATTAGTTGCTTTACTATCAAATTAATTTAATTACAGTCATTTTAATGAGGAAATGTCACACGTTAGCTTTTTCTTTTTAAGTGGAACATTAATGAATCTTCAATTTTCCATTTAAATGTCAATCAAAAACTCTGAAACAAAACATAAAAACAGATGGTCCGGAAGGTTTTATTTTAGTGGCAAACAGTCAAACCAAATTAATCAACTAAGAGTATAGCCCATATAATGGAAGTTGAGCACTGATTCAAGGGATTCCCATTTTGTCTTTGTTAGAAGACCTGCTAAACTTTTCTGGTCAAAGCATGATGCCAGCATGATTTTTCTTTTTTTCATCTCCTGATGGGAAATCCAGACTTTGAGTTGGGACATGGCATACTCTATAAATCACCCAAAAGACAAAAGAAATGAAAAGTGAGCTGTATGTAGTCATTTGGTGACCCTTACTACAGTGCATTGCTGAAATGGTTGTATATCTTCACACAATATGGGACTCTGCCCTCAAACCATTTCACATGGTACTTATGACCATATTTTATTTTCTGGGAAATCCAATTTTGAATATTCTGTTCTATTACTTGAATAAGCATCCTCTTTTTAATTTTTATTTTATGGACCAGAATACAGGCAATACATATTTTTTCACTTAATATATTGACTTTTCCCATATTATTAATTAAATCTCAACCATTGTTCATAACCTTACAGTATTTCATTACATGACTAAACCAATTTCTTTAATTTCCTACTATCATATGCATGTATTTATTTTCAATTTTTTCCCGTCATAAGCAATGCAAGGATGAACAAGGACAAAATTTTATTACAGAGAATAGAAAATTCTGGAGCATGGGACCCACCTTTACATGCCCTTGGAAATGGAGAAAGAATGAAAAGCCTGAGTGAAATGGAGGAGAACCTTAGAAGTGTAATACTGAAAAAGTGGGTATCATACCTGGTTAATCCTGCCAGTAGCCTTTTCTTATTAGTATCAAAATCCATATGGTGTAGTCATCTATAAATATGCACATACACACGCATACATAATCTACTAAATTCACACATACGCACTACATATTACATGAGCACCATTTTATAGATGGAAAAAGCAGAGGGTTGAAACACTTGTCTACACACACACATGCACATACATACAAAAACAACAACAGATAGAAAGGAAGTGGGTGCCAGGAAGGCAGACACAATGTCAAACATACACTTTCCCCCCAGAATTGCCCTGGTCTTAGTTAGGAAGGTGCCTCTGGCTCTAACATAAACCTAGAACACCTGTGACTGGGACTTCACTTGATTGAAGTAGAAAATATATTTCACATGCAAATCTGAGGTGTAATCCTGTTTGTATTAGTGACATTTTGGTTACCATTTTTAAAAAAATGTAGTAGTTAGAAATTCCCAAAGTATGTTCAGAAATATTTTATTTTTGAGAATAGATACATATTCATCAAGCTACTACCAATAAAAATATATGAAGCTGGGTGGTGCCAGTAGCTCAAAGGAGTAGGGCACTGGCGCAAAGGAGTAGGAGGTGGCGGGGTCAAACCCAGCCCCCACCAAAAACTGCAAAAAAAAAAAAAGTATATGAAGCTAATTCTTTAAAATCTGACTTCTATTTCTACCTGTGCCTTGAAATTAGAACAAATGTGTTTTCTTGAGGAAAAAACAGTGGCTAAGTCTCTCATGCCCCAGTTCCAGTCGCTAGTCTTGCTGA